>BMAC01000492.1:763092-790929 GCA_014905375.1 Phtheirospermum japonicum
AATAACTGGTCTTGGCAAATACAAACCCACATTTGAGAGAGTTTGACCTTAACTCTTATTTATATTTATTGCGAAACAAACAATAAGTGGGAAACTGTCTCCTTTAAAATTTGAACGGAACCATACTGTCTGAAGGGTTCAATGCCAAGTGTGGGATGTAAACATTCGTTCCATCATTAGTTCCTAACAAAATCTTTACATCAATAATGCGATCTCCAAGTTGGGTAACAACTAATCTAGTACCACTGCATAGTTTTGAAACATGATCCATGTTTCGAATTACCATAACCGAAAGACTCAAATCCATTGTTTATTGGAATTTTTGAAGATAAATAAAAAAAAAACCACGACAAAGTTTCGATAGTTAATTATTTATTATTGGATATAAAAGCAAACTTGTCTACTCTGTTTAGCGATTTTGCAATATTTGACTGTAATGTTTTAGATTCTATTATTGAGAATGAACTCTAGAGTACATACAAAATTGCATATAAACATACTTACATACATAACATAAAGTTTTGTAAACCCGCGAAATCGCGGGCGGATATAAGAAATTCAAAAAAATCATAAACTTTATAAATTTTTTATTAAGGAATCCAAAATTTGAATTATTAATATATTAAAAAAGATATTTTTCATTTTAAATACTAAAAGATATTTTTGTACACTACATTTGCTATCTTATTTATGGAAGATTTCTACGATACTGTGACTATATCATTCTTCACCTAATAGTAACCATCAGATCAATTTAGGGGATAAGTAGTGGAGTAAATCAATTGAGGGGGGGGGGGGGGGGGGGGGGGGGGAAGATACCTTAACAAAATCATAGTCATTTCCCTTATTTATAATATACAATCGTCGCTGTAGCTTATCATTTTCAATTTTTGTAAACGATTTAATGGATGTCCAATGACAAAAGACGTCAAATAGTCTTTGAACCTAATCCTCTCTCTCTCTCTCTCTCTCACTATAAGGAACTTCTACAGTGCTTTCACGGCACCATTATTCACTTAGTGGGATTTAATAGGGACCATTAGATCAATTTTAGAATTTTTAAATTAAGAGATCTATGCTAGTAAATGGAGGGGGTGAGGGGCATGATGCCCTTAAAGGCACCATAGAGTTTTCCACACACTTTACACACACACACACACACATATATATATATATATATTATATATATATTATATATATATATATATATATATATATATATATATATATATATATATATATATATTGCTGTTAAGCGATGGACATGGGTTCTCTCTGTCTCTCTACCCCATGTCCATGTGCAATATTTATCACTTAGCAGCATAAAAAGAAAAGAATTTAATATAAATAACTAAAGAAATTAATCTCATAATTTTCAACGTAAATAAAATTTACAATCATCCATAATATTGCTCACATAAACGCGGTCATTGATAATAAAAATGCAAAACAATGTGATTATTAAAACAATGAAAAATATCGTTCACCTTAAATTTCTCAAAAACATCCTTGTAGACTACGTTTAATTTCTTATTCACAATAATACTATTTTCATTGAAATAAAGAATTATCAATCCTACCCCGAAAAATTCTGACATAAAACTGGTGATATAAATTGAGAATTAGTCGATCATCACTTTCTCTTTTGGTCCAAATATCCATATCGCTGGATTTAGATGAGCTTTGTTTTTTCTTTTGATATTTTTTTGTTCGATTTAATTTTGATATTTTTTGTTCAGAGTCCATTTCGAAGTTATTTAATTACTTCTGGCCTTGCTCGTTAAACACCTCTACTTCCATAACCTCCTTCAAGCGAGTTTAAAAACTCAATTAGATGTCTACTCAAATCCAAATCCAAATAAAATCATATGGTAAGAGGCCAAAACCAATTTATAATAAACCTGCCTCCTGACGTTTGCTATTGGTGAAAATATTTTCTTCTACACATTAAATTGTAGATAATATAAAGTGACAAGCATTCGCCTAAACTAACCACTTATTTTATCATTCATCTTTTGTTGTCTAATCCTTCAGAAATTAGTTCCCTTAAAAAAATTGAAGTTTCACATAAACCCAAATATGGGTACGAAATCTCACTCATTCTTTAATTTCATAGAGAAATTAAATAAATAAACAAATTAACTGAGGAAAAAAATGCAATAAGTCATACAACAGAAGTAAACGAAATAAGTAAAATATAAAATTAATGCTCACATCAAACCTTTTCCTGTATGTAGTATGCATATATAAAAACTTGCATGAAAAGCCCCCACTTTTACCTTTCTCTCTCCTCACCTTTTATGTCTAAAAACCTCACAAACCCAACCAAGTTCTGTTTATAACTTGATCTCCAACAAAAAAAAAGGCTACTTCAGTTCTCATGCCCGACACAAACCCACATGATCATCGCCAGCTTCACGATCACGACGTTAGCAAACCAAATGACGTAGTTCTAGGAGGAGAAAGATCAATGGATCAGATTCGTTGACATCATCATTTGTGCAGAAAAAGAACAAACATCCTTAAGGAATGGGGGTTTAAAAGCTTGAGAAGCTGAGGCTGCAAAAGAGGTGGAAAAAATGATTGAGAATGTCCAATTTCCTTACCCGATTTCGAAGCTGGGCGGGTTCGGGGCTCGTTTACTCAATTAGATGTAATGTCTCACTTTCAAATCCTCTATATAGACGAACAAAATAACGAATAATAACATGAATACCAAAAAAAAAAATGTGAAAATAAATCAAAGAGTTTCTTTTTATCGTTGATCGCGAGATTAATACAGAAAATAATCAATAATCTAAGCAGAACTTAGTGTCCGATATTCATCCGATTTAAAAATTAACTTGAAAAACGAAGGAACCAAGGGTATAGTTAAATCCAAACTTAATAAAGTCTAACCCATTAAATTTGGGAAAAAAAAATGTAAAAACAAAAAATTGAATATGATTTCTTACCAAGATAACAATTGGACAAATTGTTATAAAAATATCGGAGAAGATCACCTCTCGGCCATTATTAGTGTTCGAAGAATAAAAGAACATCAAAATGGAAAATTATGTCGTCAAATATGAAAAAATAAAATCGAAAAAAGGCCCAATATATATAAAACAGATCTATAAATACTTTTATCTCACAAACTATTAACACATGTAAATACTATAACATGTTATATACATACATACATACATATATATATATATATTGAGTCCACATATTCATCAAAAATAGTTTTTTTTATCATTAATTATTTTTGCAAGAAATGGTTGTTAAAGTAATGAAGAAGAAAATGAATACTATTTTAATCAATCAAAGATCTCTTGCAATTAGGCTGAACTTCATGGGTAGTTTTATAATATTTGACAAAATAGAAAAAACAATATAAAAATGCTGGAAAAGTGAAAACTACACTTTAAGTTCCAAAATAGATATAAATTTAGATTGTATAGTTTTCGATCTCTTGTAATTAGGTTGAACTTAAAGGGTAGTTCTGTAATATTAGACAAAATAGAAAAAATAGTATAAGAATGCTGGAAAAGTGAAAACTACCACTTCAAGATCCGAAATAGATATAAATTTATATTGTATAATTTCCAGTTACCATCCTGCTTTTTAGAGAATAATGCACATGGCCATCGGGATTCACAAACAAACATATTTTTTGAGCAATACTGATGGGAAAAATATCCACCAAAAATACATAAACAATTCCACATTGATTAAAACTCAAAACCTAATCAAAAAATGATTCAAATCAGCAGCGAATATTAAATAACATAACAATAATATTCAAAAACACAATTCAACAATCTCAAGTTACTAATGTAAGAAGCAACTCACACATAGAGTAGTGATGGCAGCAATGTGGTTTCAACTGGCTGCAAAAATATACGAATCGATTGCAGCCTAAATATTGTTATCGGATCTGAAAAAATCAACATTGAACATTAGCAAATTCGTGATGCAAAAACTATATGAGTCGGTTTCTGAACATGGGCATCTATGGAGTTCATAATCAAAAGCATTTACTAATCTCTCTTGTAACCCCACTGTCAAACACTATATTATAAATTGATATCCAAAAATTCATTTATATTAAAATAAGAACATAGAAAGGAAACACAAAAAATAATTTAGAGTGAATCAAACAGAAAAGCTTTTTTTTTTTTTTTTAAATACTGCAAACCTAATTCAAAACTAATAAACACTGATTATTAAACTCGATCTCGCTGCAACAATACTCGATTATTAAACACTGATTATTAAGTTAGAGCCCTTAATGAATCCATAAAATTGGGTCAACTTCTCTACAACAAAATCCATCATAATTTGAAGAAAAAAATCATTCTCAAAGCAATCAACGGACTATGACGGGAAAGGGTAAAAAAAATCGTGCAAATAATTAGTAATGATTTTATAAAATTGAAGTAATGTTAGCAGATTTTACCGACTAAAATCAACAAATGCATCAAAAAATTAAGAATCCAGAAAACAAAACTCAAAATAAATAGTACAAAAATAGAAATGTTACCTTTTATAGATCGGACTTCGTTGTCAAAAAATCCAACATAGTTTGAAAATAAACAAACAAATAAACCATCAGTTAGTTAATAAACTCTTAAAAAGTTAGCGAACTAATAAACACATTTAAACAAAAAATATAAGAAACCTAGAATGTACAAAATAATTACAAAAATATGTCGTTCAGCAGATTTAGAGTTTATTACATGAATTACTCACTATTTCGTGTTTCAGCAGTGTGACCTCAACTCATGCTGAGAATAAAAGAGAGAACATTGAGTGATGATAGATGCAACAACTATAAAAAACAAACCAAAAAATCATCAATCCACAATTTCACAAACAAAAGCAATATACTCTTAAAAACTAGAATAAAAAGTCCCATCTTTGAGTAGATAAACAAATATGGCAAAAATGACATAAAACTTAATAATTATCTCAAGAAAATCCCATAATAAAACCACATAAATCATCGCTGTTAGGACACCACAATTATCCGACCACACAATTAAATGAATAATTATATACCATAAAATAGATAATCAAATAAGTTCATTGTTGTGATAAAAAAAATTAATGCTGACAGACAAAAAATCTACTTCACAAATATTAACAAACTCTGTATCTCAAAAGAACTTAAAACTACGACAATAAATTACTAATTTAAATAATATTAAAATACTATTAAATATTACTAATCTGGAGACAAAAAAACCCAAAATTCATGAATCACGATTCAATAAGACATGAACTTAAACAATCAAGAAAAATCAACGACTCTTGAAAATAATCCAAGATAAAATTAGGCATAAATCAAAATGAACCTGAAGATTTAAAAATAAAAAAAGGCTCACGAATCATGAATTCGGAGATTTAAAAAAAATAAAAAATCATGAATCACGTCGCGTATGCCTCGACGTCGAGTTGGTGACCAGGCTGTGCTGCCGTGACACTCCACTGCGAAGGAACAAAAAAAGCGAAGAAGAAAGGATGAGAGAAAAGTGGGCAGATGATCAAAAATTGGTCAACTCATAAAGAAAAAAAACGTTAAATAAGGTTAAAAAAATTGTAGCTTCAGAATTTTATTTTTAATTAAAAAACCAATTAAACAAACTATCAACCATTTTTTGAAGTTTCATGAAGAATCAGTAAAGCGGAAGATCTAGATTGAGACGCGAATACCCAAATCCATATATTGAATTTATTAAAATAAATATATTCAGAATAAGAAAAAAAAAATCTGCGCACAAAAATAAATATTGTTTGGTGAAGGAGAAAGACCGATATGTGAAGAAAATGACATATTTATGGATTATTATTTTGATTCGGTCATGAACCCAAAATTAAAATCTAGAACTCAAAGGTGTTTTGAAAAAAAAAAGGAAACAAAAATCGATTATGCGCTAATTGTATATAAAGACAGACCTGGCTCATGAACGGTGAGAATCAGGATTAAGCATGTCAAAATCAATTTCACTTCATCCGAACTGACCCATGAAAAAAAGATTACAGCAAAAAAAAAAGGGTAAAAATGGATTCGTAAGAAATAAATATGCGGCCAAAGAGAGGGAGCAGTGATTAGAAAAAAAGCCTAGATTTCTATTGATAGGGCAAATAAAGAAAAATTACTATTTTATACCAAGGAAAAAAAACCAAAAAATGAAATATTTTAACACATTTTATAATAGGATGACACATCAGATTTTCAAAGAATAACCAAATGACTCATGTCGTTTGAATGAATATAAAGTTGACACCTAAGCAAAGTGTCAACAGAATTAGTAAATAGGGTTGATGTCATTAATGCCATTTTATAAGGTATTTCGTCATGTTTGGAAGTCATTATTATCAACTTATAAGGATACATCTTATTTTATTCAAACATTGTAATATCTTATTTTCAAAATAAAATCGAACATCTTATAAAATATATGAGCTTATAAGCACTTTTACATAAGCTTGAGATTTTGAGAAGTGGATAACAGCGATATGTTCTCCCCAATAGATGTTCCTAATATTACCTATAAGTAAAATCTATTCATAGTTGATCAGTCGCCTACGACATAATCTCTCATATAGTCGTATGGATAAATAAATAAATTAATTAATTTTCTTTTTGTCCATCGAAAACCAAAATAAAATTTCACTTTTGCCTTTCTTCTTCTTCACCATTGTTTTATTATTTATTTATTTATTTTTAATGCACTTTGAACTGATTCATTTGTGTCCATTGCTATGGTAACTATATCAACACCCTTTTTACTAGACATGTCACCGACGGTTTTGATTAAAACCAAAACCGTATATCAGATCCTGAGGGTTCGATCTCGGTTTTGGATTCTGGCCAACCGAACTCGCCGGTTAACCGAGAAAAAAAAATCGACGATTAAACCGGCAGGTTATTGACCGTTTGAAACCAACGGCTCGGATGAAATAACCGTGGAGATCAACAGTAACAAAAATAGACGTTGGAGATGTTAGAATAAGATGACCAACAAGCCAACTTGTGGCTGTGGTCTGACCATTCTCTTGTAATACAATCGGTTTTTTATTCGTAATAATATCTTTTATACATATTGGCATTCCATATCTTTTATCCCATGCTAGTTACATAGGTATGGTCCTGATGAAGTTATTTTATTACGGTGGATTGGTCTAGCAGAACCGTGAGATAATCCAGAACGTAATGTAACTCGTCGAACTTGTTCCTAGTCAAAGGTTTACGCCATAATGAGGATACAAGCCTTTCCCATAAAGACTAGTACTTAATGTATGTGGACCGCGTCTCATCGGTCACGGTGTCTGGACATCGACATACATAAGTAGGTGCTCATAGGATGAGTTCACTGAACTCCCTCGCCTAGAAATCTCTAAGTGGTTCCCACTCATCGAGTAGATGATTTCTATGGTATAGCGTACAACATTAATCCTTAAGACCCAGAACTCACCGTGACTTCACTAGAGGACATGCTATGTTGTGACCTGTCTCTGTGTCTCTATGGAGGCCTAACAAAAGGGGCAACGTTCACATAGTCGGGAATCTAGTGGGAAGTCTGTGCATGGTAGTAGGGGATTCGGAYGCATGATAAGTCATGGATGTCCTGTGTGTTCTGATGGTTGGTAAATCCTCGGAGTCTCTGGCCAGAGCTGATAGTGGGGTGTTTAGAGAAATGTGTTTCTCTAAGTCACACACGAACGGATTATCTTGAACCCAGAACGTACACACAGTTATTGAACTAGAAAGAGGTCTCGATGAACCTATACCTCTTGTTCAATCGGGACATAGATCGCGAAGGGATCGTACTGTACATATAAGCTATATCACAAGGTTCTTGCAGGCACTTCATTTGTATCTAGGGAATTATGATGCGTTGTTGCTAGGCGCTCTCATAATTCGTTGGGCTCTGGTTTGACCAGTGATTAAGTAAAATGAGTTTTATTTAATCAGGGACTCTAAGGGACGAGTTCATATAAGAACAATATGTTGTTTGAATCACAATGTGTTGTGAACCCACGGCTAGCTTACACCTGAACCATTGAGGGTCACACCACGTGTTTCCTGATTATTGAAAACGATAGCTAGAAATTAATTGTTAATTTTAGCATAGTTAGATATCAATATGATTGAATCTAAGGTTCATAATTGTGATTATGAATTGAGAAAAAATACGAGAAAGTTATTCTGGACGCGAAAATATAATTGTTATATTTTTCGGAGTTATCGTTTGTGAGAAATGATTTAATTCCAATGGGGTTTTTGATTTAAAATTGGGTCGGCCCAATAAGCCCTTTTAAAGTTATTGGGCCGGTGCTATTTTAAATTAAAAGGCTTTGTTTTATTTTTTTTTAATTGGGCCATTCCATCATAAGCCCATTTAGAGTTGGGCTTATGTTTTAAATATAATAATATATATATATTATAATATATGTGGGTTTTGGTTTGCTGAACAAGTTTTCGGATTTTTTGGTTAAGTAGCAGAAAACCTCAAGCCACAAAGACACGGTTTTTTATTTTTTTTTTTGAAAACCCTAGCCACCGAAAACCCTTCTCCCAGCCTTCCACCTCCAGTCCGCCGTCGCTTGCCGCCGGCCGCCCCCCGCACCGAAACGTTCGGTCCTCGTATTTTCTCCGTCGTTCTCGAGCTCTCGACGTATCTAGTGCTTCGTTGCGAGAAGATTGGGACATTCGGTGTGTGACACCTATTGCCGGAGACGAGCCACTAGCCGGACGCCACGCACCTCCGCACGCAAGCCCGATTGCCGTTCCCTGCCGCTGTCAAGTCGGAATTGCCGCAGCCGAGCCGCCTGCTGCTGTGCCGTTCCGAACGCCGCGCCGCACCTACCTGTCGTCTCCACACGGCTGCTGCCAAGCCGGAGTTGTCGCAGCCGAGGATCTGACGTAGTCTGCTGCCACTTCGCCGCCGGAGTGCCTGCCGCTGCTGTCGTCCCATCGTTGCCACAACCGACGATCTCGCCTGTCGCCGTTCCGACGCCAGCGCGCCCGCATATCGCCGTAGTCTGCTGCCGCATCGTCGCCGGAGCTCAAGTTGTCTCGCTACTCCTCCGCTGCGAGGTCGTTGCGACTGCCGAAGGAGACAGGCCGCTCCCCGACAGCGCCGCTGCCGTGTGCCGTAGCCTGCTGCCGCTTCGTCGCCGGAACTCCAGCCGCATCGATCCTCCTCCGTTGTGAGGTATATGGCTGTTCATATATATATATATATGATATATATATGTGTGCTGTGTATAATATATATATGTGTGCTGTGCATGATATATATATATATATATATTATGTGTATATAAGTAAGATGAATGCATGCATACTGTATGATATATAGATATATTTAATAATAGATGCATGCATGCTGTATGTGTTTTAATATGTATATACATATATGGTTTATGTTGCATGATGTGTTTATAATATATATTTATAAATCTGATTAATATGTTAATATATATATATAATTGTTATATATGTGATTAATATATTAAATGGTTACTTATCATGCTCGTTTGATTTTGTGGAAATCAAATTGTTTCATTTATAAAGTAATTAAAAATATTATTTGAATTAATTGAAATTAAAATGGGTCGTCGTCAATTGAATTCGATTCAAATTCCTCTTATTTAAAAATTTTTGTTTTCCGCTGCGCGACGGCACCATCAAAATCCCTTCAGGAGATTTAACCGCCGGTTAAATGAAAATCGGCTTGTTTTAACCAAAACCAACGGTCCCAACAACTACTTTTTCAATTTTTTAAACTCATTTCTACACCTATGAATACTCCCCTCTCCTACACCGATACTCACATCAATTCATCTCTAATATTCTTCTTCTTCTCTTATATTCTCAAGTTTGAAGTTGTTAATTTGTGCAGAAAAACTATCAATAATCTTCTTCTTCTTCTTCTTCTTCTTCTTCTTCTTCTTCAAAGTTTGAAGTTGTTAATTTGTGCCAAAATACTATCAATAATCTTCTTCTTCTTCTTCTTCTTCTCGTTTTACTTGTCTTTATTTTATAATATTATTATTGCAAGCTCTTCTTGTAATATTAATCCTAATACTATTCGAGAATCTTGTTGAAGCTGAGGGCAAGATGGAGGTCGAGGATCTTGATGAGAACCTTCGGCCATTGCCGGAAATTATGTTCCCGATGAGATGATACCGGAAGAAGTTGAAAACTTATAATCAAATAAATTTTGGCGAGCATAATCAAACCAATTTCGATGAGAATTTACCCACCTCTGAAGAATCCAAATCGCCGACCAACATCAATCTGGATGAAAATGAGGAAGAAAGGGGTGATAATTGTGATATGCCACCGTCTCAATCAAAATCAAAGGAATAGAAATTGAAGAGAAAGGTTTTGGTGGTGTAGTATAGATAAGGTTCGTGTGGCTTGGTATTATCGGAATTCGGTTGTTCGTAGAGATCAATGAGTTTTTACTTTGAGAAATTGAAGGAAAGCTAAAATAAATGGAAAATTACAAAAATAAACGAGAAACTACGACTATCTATGAAAATTAAAGCAAGTATTTCGGATGCCTCGTGCATACGCCGTATTGAAATTGCAAGCAATAATAAAAATAAGCAATAAAACGTAAAGAAACAACAAGGTACAACCAAAGAAACCTAAGTTACAACTATGCATGCATGATCATGAAAACTTAAATAATTAAAATTAACGAAAATTGAAAGCACCATTAGAAAGAGCAATAAAAGTTGACCTGAAAGTTAAAAACTTTTTGAAAAATAACTAGAAACGAAGAGTAGATCTAGGATTCAACATAAAACCATGCATGAAAATAAAAACCAAAATAAAGCATATGAAATACTCAAAATAAAAATGATCAAGGACCCGATCTATAATCAAGGTGTGTCACTCACCTAGATTCTATAAACCAAATCACAAATCTAACAACAAATCTAAGAGCTAAGGTAAAATGCATAAATTGAAGAACAAGCTTGAAATTGAAGAACAAGGAAGAAAATAATGAAAAACTTACTTGAATTAAGAAAGAGAATCCAAAAACTTGAATGAAATTACAAAGCAAATAAAATCCAAGCGATGACTTGAATTCTTCTTGAGCTTACAAACCCAAGGAAAAACTTGAAATTAAGTCTAAGATCTAGAGAGAGAAATTAAATCCAAAACCCATGCAAGAGTTGGGAGGAGAGTGGATGTCTTCTTTGGGGAAAGATGTGGGGTTATATAGAGGTTCGCAGGGGAAAGATTGTCAAAAACGCCAAAAATCTCAAAAATCTTTGCGAGGCAGTCGATCGGTAACGTTTCAGTCGATCGACAGGTTGGCAGTCGATCGACTGCGCTGCTGCTCCAACGTTCCAGCCTCTATTGATCAGTCGATTTGGGTTGCTTTCAGTCGATTGAATGGCATGTCAGTCGATCGACTAATCTTGCAGTCGATTCGGGCTGCTATCGGCTCGATCTTCTCGTTTTGGCACGGATTTTGAACTTAAAAACTCAAGAATCCCACAAACTTCATCAAACATTGTACACAATAGGCTCAAAAATAATAAAACGAGAAAAAAAACCTAATAACCTAACGAAACTCGACTCAAAACCACTAAAAACGACACTAAACCCTAATTAAAAATACGAGAAAATCACCAAAATTACATGCAAAACACCAACCCCTAATCTTCCGATTGCATTTCACAAGAACAAAGATTAATGGTGTACCTCGGGCATAACTCAATTATAACAAGAGTCACTATGCCTTCAGTTCTAAAAATAATAGAGGCTACAGGACGCTCAAATACCACATGAAGAAGAAGCATCTAGATGAATTCGGCGTTGATAGCTATAAAACACAATTAAACTTCTCATATTCATCCCGCCGACCCCGGGGCAGGCGGCAAGGTATGAGTTCTAATTTATTTCAACATAGTGAAAGTGGTCATAGAAAATTCCTTGCAAGATTTGTTTTTGTTACGAGTCTTCCTTTTAATCATGCGCATAGTAGTCATTATGAAGATTTTACTAGAGCTGCATTTAATCCATATAGCACTTGAATTTCACAAAATAAAGCTACTCGCAATATTAAAAAAATGGTTGGCGAGTATAAGTTGAACTTGATTTCCATATTTGATAATTTATCTCATAGTGTCTCTATATGTTTGGATATTTGGACGGATCCATCATAATAATAATTATATGGGAATTTTATGCCATTGGGTTGATAATTCTTGGACTTTGCAAAAATATTTGATTGCATATAGAGAGTAATAGTTCACATACCACGGTGAATATTTCGCACAAAATATCCACTATTTTACTCGAGTATTATTTAGGTAATAAATCTTTTTAATTTCATATGATAATGCAGCCGCTAATACAGCTAGTTAAGATTTTCTAAAGACTTTTTGTCAGCCTTCTATTGATGGTAAGTTTTTTCATGTTAAATGCATTTGTCATATTTTGAATTTGTGTCCAAGATGGTTTAACTACTTTTAAATATAAAATTGCTCCGATTAGAAGTGCGGTATTTCATATTGCAAAACCTGATTTGGTTGCAAAAAAAATGGCAAAAATATTGTTTTTGTTTGCATCCAAGAATATTTTCAATTGATGTGCCAAATCATTGGAACTTGACTTATAAATCTCTTATTGATTCATTCGAATATAGAATTATGTGAATTTTTTCTAATCAAGATGTCGATTTCATTTTATTTTCCAATGCGTGGGATGATTTTTATAATATGATGTCCCTTTTAAAAAAATTTAACGATGACACCGTAACTTTATCCGGTGTTTATTATCCTACCTTCACACTACTTCTTGATCAATGTATTCAAATTGTACTTATTACTAATTCATTACTCAATTTTCCTGAATTGGGTGAATGTATTGCTATTATGTTGAGTAAACGAGTCAAATATTTTCTCTACATTTTCGATGTCGTTTTGATTGTAAAAATTTTAGACCCAGATTATCGGGTCGAAGGTTTAGAAATTCTGCTTACAGCTTATTATGATGTATCAGGACCTTTTTAAATAAAAAATCAAATATTGAAATTCCTAACCCCCTGTGCTCATCAAGCAAAACAATCTTTATTACATATTTTTAATGAATACAATCAATCTTCTAGTGATGTCAATATGACACCTTCCCCTTCCCCCACCACCACTTCTAATGTAAGACTATTATTCAACAACCCTCGACAAGCTCTAGCCCCATATACGAGGTTGATTGAGGATAGTGAAAACGGCAAAGGGCTAGTGCTAGCCAAATAATGGAATTAGAAAGTTATTTAGGGGCTTTTAAATCGGAAAGTATCCCCAAAAAGCCGATGGTACTAACGATCTCTTGCGGTTTTGGTCGAAAGTGGCCACTATCTTCCTACACTCTCTAGATTGCCAAGGAGGTTCTCGTCGTTCTTGTTTCAACAGTTTCTGTTGAACAAGCCTTTAGCACGGGATACTTTGTGTTAGATGATCGGCGGTCTAACTTATTGCACAAAAATCTTAAAAATCAAAATTTAATGAATGATTTGGTCAAAGCTGAAATATAAGAACAAGAACTGCAATTGGATGAAGGTGGAGAGAGCGACCATTATGATACCACTTCGGAAAGTAGCGATACTGACGAATGAACGAGGACGAGTCTCCTCCACTTTTCACATAACATAGGTAAGTAAGGTAAGTATAAAAATTACGTGGATTTTGATTCCTTTATAAGGATACGTATGCAAGTTAATACCAATATTAAAAGTTTAAATTTTTAATTTTAATTTCTAATATTTGAATTAAAATAAAGTCCTTTTTCTTAACTCGTCTTTTTTTCAAATAAAAAAGTCGAACTACGTGGACTTTGATTCGTCTACGAGGATACATAGGCAAATTAATACAAGTATTAAAAGTTAAAATTTTTAATTTTAATTTCTAATATTAGAATTAAAATCAAGTACTTTTTTTAAAAAAACTCATTTATTTCAAAAAAAAAAAAGAAAATCAAACTATGTGTACTTTGATTCCTCTATGAGAATACATAGGCAGGTTAATTCCAATATTAAAAGTTAAAATTTTAAATTTTAATTTCTAATATTAGAATTAAAATCAAGTCCGTTTTATAATATTTTTTAAAAACCTTTTACATCAAAAATTCAATTCAAATTATATTTAAGTTTCTCATTTATTTATCTCAATTATTTAAATTTTATTTAAAATTTTCATTCATTAGAAAAACCAGTTAACCGCTGATTAACCGAAACACCAGCGGTTAAAAACTGAATCAATAACCAACCTAAACCGTAACCATAACCGGTTCATCACCAGTTAGGTTACTTTTTATATTTGGCCAGTTATTTTAACCGATGGTTTGTAACCACCTTTAAAAAACCGGCCGGTTATAGAATTAACACCTCTACTTTTTACTATTCTTCAATTTTATAGCTACACTTTCTTCTCTTTTTATTAAATATATTTAGTGGACATTTAATATATTGATGGAGTGGTTAAAAGTTCACATCATATTTTAAATTTCATCGTGTTTGTGTTAATATTCGAATGGAATTTTCAAACACATGTTTAATGTTCTAATTTTTTTTCGAACACATGTTAGTTTTTAATGTGTTCAAAATTTTAGTTCGAACATTAAAACAATGTTCAAAAATTCAATCCAAATACTCTGAGATTTATAAAATGAGTTGAACTCACAAAAACTTGAGATGCCAATATTTGCACCCTATGTTTAACTCGCATTGGTCATATATTAACAGTTATTTATAAGAGAAAAGTGCCTAATAATAAGAAGTAAAGAATGGGGGTTAGAGAAAAAAGTGCCTAACTCGCATTGGTCTCCTTAAATGTTGGGTAATATATTTTTTAAAATTATTGAATTTAATCAAGGAAACTAATTAAAGATCTTCCAATAAATATAAAAAATAAGAAATATAAATAAACAACATAACATTCTTTGTTAAGATCACAAAGTTTGTTAAAACTAAAACCACAAAGTTTAATTACAAAAATGTATTAGATTGCATATAAAGAGATAATTACAAAAAATAATAATAAGAAACTAAGGAAAATGCATGGCTTTTTCGAGAGATAAGACATTTTCTTTTGGGGAAATGCATGGCCAAAAATGGATTTTTCTAGCCCTTAGAAAAACAAAGAAAGGTGAAGCAAGTCTTATCCATATCCAGTAATCATCCAACATATACTAACAATGCCGATTGTCAAGAAATCAACATATTGTGCAGCCATGCATCAAAATCCTTGTCAGCACTTGATCATCATCTTCATCCTCCTACATCAAATATCGACAACAAAAATAATTAACATGATCCAATCCATTGGTAACAGAATTGAACACTTCAAATACATAGCTTACAACTCCATTTCCATCCTCATATTCATCATGAACCTCAGACTTGGAATTGTCAGACTTATCCTCATCCTCATCACCTCCGCCTATCATAATTGCAAAAACACTTGAGTGAGTTGAAAACAAAATGACATTACAAACATGACATGATTATTATAGAAAAAGACACTACCACAGGTAATAATAAACGAATCATATAATAATAATAATAATAATAATAATAATAATAATAATAATAATAATAATAATAATAATAATAATAATAATTACCAATTTTCTGTTGTAGGCTTCCACCTTAACTTCATATTCCTTCTTCTGCGTTGTTTCACCTGCCACAGAGGGGGCTTTTTTTTTTTTATTAATAGTATTTTGAATTTATTACATTTCATCATAAAGTTCTATATGAAAAAAACTAAATAAAAATGGGCATATTATTCAGTTATCTGAATAAGGTTACCTCCTCACTCATTGACTTCTACTCAATACCACCAACTTTACCGACCTATATATTGCCACATGAACAGTAATCAGATATCAAAAACAGGGTTATATTAATTCAAAAGCAAGAAAACTAATAAGAAAGTGCAGCTCACAACAGCAACTGATTTGTTGTTAGGGTGTTTTTCCTTATATTCCTTCCTAAAGTCTTCCCTGCAACCATGAATATTGTTAAATTTGAAGGTCTATGGTTTTGAAAATAAGTCTCAATTTTATGATGTTGCTATTAATGTTAAACAACACTGACTAACAACATCAACCAGAGTAAAGTAAAATTATGCAGTGAAAATAAAATTTAAGAACACGATGAAACAAATTCAGTTCACAAGTAAAAATACTTGTGAACTTGGGTGTACAAACCCGAAAACTATATTAATTTTATGTTTTTCGATCAACACAAAAATATTAAGTAATATATGAAAACTAAAGTATCAAAACACATGATACTAAATACTTGTCGCCTAGGTTGAACAAGCTCTTCTCCATTGGTCACGCAACTTCGAATAGCTTGTCGACTTCGAACAATGGCTCCAAGTAGTATTCGTGTTCTTCCCTTGCTTGTGCGTCGTCTTGTTGCTGCGTCCTTCTCGAAAAGTCGTGTGTGCAAGTGTATCGAAGGTGTCCTCTTCTCTTGGCTTTGTCTTGTCTTAAATAAACAAGAGTCCTAAAGTCCTAAACTTGGTAGACAAGTTAAACAAGTCCTAAACACAATTTAGGAAACTAAATAAAATCTTAGACACAATCTAGGAAAAAAATCTAGATTCCTAATTCTAGTTCCCTAATATATTTTGGGCCCAATAAAGGCAAACAACTAAATAAGGAATTATAAGAATAAAATCCTCAACAATCTCCCACTTTTGCCTTTCTGGAAAAAATACCCAAGACGCATAATAATGATCAAAAGACTAAAAACTCCCCCTGAATTAGAAACTCCCCCTACATTAGAAACTCCCCCTAAATGAAGTAACCATCACATTCATAGCAGCGTCTTCTACATTCTTCTCTCCCTTTTTGTTATGAAAGCAAAAGGACCTCAACAAACGAGTCCCGAAGCGCCTGGTGCTGTGCAACCTGGTTATCAAATAAAGTAATTTGGGCTCGGACAAACGAAGAAGAAAAATGAACCATGTTGGTACCAGTGTTGAAAGAACAGAACCAACACCACCAGCAACATCTTCCTGAAAGGGGCCCTGCTAAGGGAGATCAATAACCCGGGCTCCAGCCATGTGCTGACCACGAAAAAAGAACGAAAACATCAACTGGAACTCGGCACTCAGCAATCATGCCTCGATTTCGAAATCCCAAGAACAGCTCTTCACCTTTACTCGTCAAGAACCTCGTGGAGATTGGTTCCATGTCTTCAATCTCGACGGCTTGAGACGGAGCCTCATCAGAGCTAGCAGAGTGGTTGGAGGTAGATAAAGGAATTTGTGCACTTGCAGATGAAACATATCAGAATTAGAGCTGGACAATCAAATCGGTACAGCAGCGGGTGATGTTAGGTTTGGTGACACAACACTAGAACCAACATCGACTTTCTGGGCAGCTTTAGAACTTTTCTTCTTTGACTTCGGGTGGATTTATCTTATCATCCAGACGCACTGTCCTTTTTTTCGGTGAGGAGTAGTTGACTTGGAGAGCCTTGGCTTTGGTGTGTGATGAAGAGTTTGACATCCTGCAAGAGATTGGAAACAACTACAAGGACAAGATCGGGTGTCGTAGGCAGTAAAATTGAGAGAGAAGAAGAGTAGAAAAAAAACTTAACTTCCCAATTTGGATAAAAAAGTATGCGGTATAAGTAGGAAGAGGATAAACAAAGTAAAGTTAAAAAATAACTCCCCCACTCTCACAACTACTTCTTTTAAGACCCAAGATTTTTCTTTCCATTAAAACAAGCCCACTCTTTCTCAAAAACACACACGATCTTTATGCTTAAATAACCCACTATATCTTATTTGGAGAATAGAAATCACAAATCCCAACTAAAAATTAAAACCGAGATAGAGCTAGATTTTATAAACCATCACCATAGTTGAACAAAGCCTTTTTAAAGCAATTTTTCACTCACCAAATCAATATCTTTATTACTTGTCCAACCGTATGATTACAACTCCACTGAAACATGCGGTTAGCAAGATTCAAAACAAGAATTAAGAGATTTCAAGATAGACAAAAACACAAGCAACAGTACGCACAACAAGTTGGTATCTTCTCAAAGTATGAAAGTCCTAATTGATGCCTAGAAATCATGACCTAAAAACATTTATACAAAACATATTATGATTTCAGTGACTTGATCCAATGTTGCTTTTTATTACCGATAACATTATTAACCAACATTGCCTTAGGTGAAGTCAATGGAAACTTATCCCTTAACACAAGTTAATGACTACGTCAAGATCTCTCAAGTAGGTGAAATTTAAAGATAGGATCAATTTGTATCCAGAATCTCTTCATCTTTTTAGGGATTTGAATATTTTATCTTCACCAATTGCTGTTAACACCTCTTGTTTTTGGACCTGGGAGAAAACCAGTTTCTGCGGGCAAGCTCCACAATCACCTTATTTGAAGAGGTTGGTCTTTTTGTCATCACTTTTATTGCAACACAGGACCTTATCGCACATTCAATCAAGCTCAATGCATTTGGATTATGTATGAAAAGAAAGATGAAAATGCATGCAAAAGTATACAGATGTTGTGACTGATGTTGATAATGGGTGTCACTCGTTTCTCCAGTTTTAACACCTGCACTTTCATCTACACTAACCGTGAAATTATCTTTAGGATTTTGATCATAAACCAGATCATCCTCCTCAGCAGGTTTAAAACCACTCATCAAATCATCAAATTTGACGCTAACCGACTCAATCATGCAACACGTTCTAAGATTAAATAATCTATATGCATGACTATTTCGAGAGTATCCCATGAAAACACATTTATCACTCTTCGATACAAGACGACTTCTATCATTTAGCAAATAATAAATGCACCCAAAAATGTGAAAATAACTCAAATTTGACTTTTTTTTCCATCAATAATTCATAGGGAGTAACACAAGATCCTGGTCTAAAAGACACCCTATTAATTATATGACATGCAGTGTTCATTGCTTCTGCCTAAAAACGTTTAGTAACCCCATTTGAAATAAGCATAGTCCTAGTCATTTCTATAAGAGATCTATTTTTACGTTCGACTATCCTATTTTGTTGGGGGTGATGGGTGAAGAAAATTCATGAGTTATACCAACTTTGGAATAATATTTTGAAAAGGATGCATTCTCAAATTCTTTCCCATGATCATACCTTATTCTACCTATACTCACACCAAAACTTACACACAACCTTTTTGCAAGTCTTCTAAATGCTTCGAAAGTCTCAGATTTTTCTTTTAAAAACTCTACCCAAGTAAAGCGGGAAAAATCATCTACAAGCATAAGAACATACCTTTTACCACCAAGGCTCTCAACTTAATGTGGTCCCAAAAGGTCCATATGAAGGAGTTGGAAACAATATGAGGTAGTGAGACTTTGTACTATTGGATGTGGCACCCTGACTTTCTTACCTTTCTGGCATGCCTCGCAAACTGGAATGTTATTAGTGTTGAGCTTAGGTAGTCCGATCACAGCATCCTTTTTGACCAAACTTTCCAACATCTTGTAATTAACATGCCCAAGTTTTTGATGCCACACCTCAGCATCACTTAGTTGAGACAATTTGCAAAAGGCATCACTATTGGTTTGATAGCAGTTATCTGAAGTCCTCTGACCGGTGAGGATACACGGTCCATTCTCCTCATAGACTTCACATTTCTCACGGTTGAATTTGACACTAAAACTGCCGTCGCAAAGTTGACTTATGATTATCAAGTTTGCAGTAAGTCCTTCTACCAGCAACACATTTTCCAGAGTTACAACTCCGGGAACATGGAGAGTTCCTTGGCCAATTATTTGGCTATTTGCGCCTCCACCATATTTTACTTTTCCACCTCGAAACCTGACAATGTTGAAAAGAAATTCTTCTGACCCGGTCATATGCTTCGAGCATCCATTATCAAAGTACCAGGATCCAGGGACGTGGGATTTCAGGGAGGTATGGATCATATTGCACTTGATGTTATTTTTCTTGACCCACACTTGTTTGAACCTGGTGTTGGTATTGATGTTGGTAACATGGGAACCAACATGGGATTTAGCAGTCAGCTTCGACCTTTTAAAATGAGTTTGCTTGCCAACAAGCTTCCAGCAGTATGGTCGTATGTGACCTGGTTCACCACAGTGATATCACACGTATTGTCTTCTTCTTCTTTTGTGGCGTTTGGTCGACTTCACCTTTTGACTTGAGTTTGGCTTTTGAACATGCTTGTATCCAATCCCGTGTTTTGAAAAATTCAGGATACTCGATTCCAGAATCTCATCCACTTTGGCCTTGCCTTTGTTGAGATTTGAGATGGTTCCTTGAACCTTTGTCAACTCGGTTTTTACCTTTTCTAGCTCAGCATCCTTCTTGGTGAGCGACGTTTCCAAGCGGACAATTATGTCAAGCTGATCATCCTTTCCTTTGGTTAGTTTTTCTACTTCCTTCATGAGATCCTTGACCTTGAGTACCTATTTTCCCCAGCTGACAAACAATTGCTGGTGCTCAACACTTAGCTGCATTCAGGCACACGATGTTGGTTTCAAGGATACCAACATGGAGGTCGTCGTCCCACACAACATTGGTAAATAAGGATAGAACACGTTTAGTTGACTTGGAATCATTGACATCCCCAATGAAGTCTGTAGCAACCATCTTCTCGTACTCATCAAGAGATTCATCATCCTCTGTATCCATAGTACCTAGACAAATAAGGATCAGTACTTAAAAGGTTAAGTAACCCGCTCTAGATGTCAATTGCTAAATTTGAAGGTCTATGGTTTTGAAAATAAGTCTCAGTTTTATGATGTTGCTATCAGTGTTAAACAACACTGACTAACAACATCAACCAGAGTAAAATAAAACTATGCAGCGAAAATAATATTTAAGAACATGATGAAACAAATTCAGTTCACAAGTAAAAATACTTGTGAACTTGGGTGTACAAACCCGAAAACTATATTACTTTCTTGTTGTTCGATCAATTACAAAAATATTAAGTAATATATGAAAACTAAAGTATAAAAACACATGATACTAAATACTTGTCGCCTAGGTTGAACAAGCTCTTCTCCGTTGGTCACGCAACTTCGAATATCTTGTCGACTTTGAACAATGGCTCCAAGTAGTCTTCGTGTTCTTCCCTTGCTTGTGCGTCGTCTTGTTGATGCGTCCTTCTCGAAAAGTCGTGTGTGCAAGTGTATCGAAGGTGTCCTCTTCTCTTGGCTTTTTCTTGTCTTAAATAGATAAAGTCCTAGAGTCCTAAACTTGGTAGACAAGTTAAACAAGTCCTAAACACAATCTAGGAAACTAAATAAAATCTTAGACACAATCTAGGAAACAAATCTAGAGTCCTAATTCTAGTTCCCTAATATATTTTGGGCCCAATAAAGGCAAACAACTGAATAATGAATTATTCCCAAGAATAAGATCCTCAACAAATATGACTCAAAAGCAGATTAGAAACGAAACTCATAACTTGTATTTGGCCAAGTAATAAAAAATGGTAACAAATGTAAAGATATGAAGTTAATTGACAGGAGTAGAATCTACACACGTGAAAATAAAGAAAGAACTTGGAGCCCTCTTTGGCTTGTTAGAATCCTATGCTATTTTAGTCTCTTTATTTGCGGTCTTCTTCACAGCAAGCCTGAATTTAAAATGAAAACTGTATTACAACATTCAAGAATCATAGATGCAACAATTAGAGCAATGCATTTAAAATGAAAAGTACAGAAATTTTGTTTTCAGATGGGATTGGAGCAATTCTTAATTTTGTACCAGACATAACTATATTGCAGTATTTGTGTTTTCAGAATCATTGAATTTACAAAATATAAACCACAAGTATATTGTAGATTGAATTTGTGTTTTAAAATTCATTGAAATTTACAAAACACAATTCAGACCGAACACAGGTATTTAGATAAATTTAGATCAAAGATATTATTACAGAAATATGAAAAAGTAGAGAACACGTTTTAGATCGAAAATGTTAAAACAAATCCACAAAAATAACCATATATTCTGGAAATCAGAACTATCAAGTAATCAAAACCCCATCGCTTATTGTATATAGTGGAAACAACACAGATGGAGGATTGCAACCCATCAATAAATGTAGAATGGTAAGTTTCTAATGAAAGTGAAAATACATCAAAATCTAAAGTCTTATCTGCTTTTAAATAGATGCAACAACTAACAAACAACAACAAAAAGAAAAAACACATCAATCACAGTTAGAAGAAATCTAATAATTAAAAAAAAATCGATTTCTTCTTTAAGAAAAAATCACCATTTGTTTTGAGATGTTCAAGCCATATCATTCAAAACACACTTTAAAACCCACGATAATATAAAAAAATCTTGATTTTTCTCTCTCTTCTTTCTCGAAAAAAAGAACTGCACATAGCAATAGATAAAATATATTAAATAAATACCATTTTTCCCAGTCAATCAGAAAAATAAACAAAAAGAAAAAGAACTCAAGAAATAAACCAAGTAATAAATATATATCAACAAATAAAATCAAGAAATAATTCAAAAAAAGATGAAGGTAAATATCAGTAAACTAATAAAATGGCGGCAACTGATAAAATTTTGAACTTCCCCAGTCATATTACACATTTCTAATTCAATTTTTTAGGGTAAACAATGAAAAAAACTAAACCATGTCAAGTACAATTAGCCAAAATATAAATAATAATTAAAAAGTCTCTAGAATCACTAAAAAGATTACAAAGAAAATAGGAAAGTGGTTCATAATTTTCACATGCAATGACTACAATAGTGATACAATGTAATTTTCACGAAACTTATTTTATATAACAATTATATTATCAAATAATGAGGGTTTATCAAACATTGAGTTTAAAAATTATTTAATATACCAAGCAAACAAAACCAAATTAATATTAAGCCTCTACATAACCAATCAAAATGAGTTTATACAAAGTTTTAGGTCGATTTCAATTTGAAAATGACCAACAATTTCAAGCACTCGGCCAATTGAATATGATTTAACTGTCGTTACCACTGCTCCAGCCTCAATTTTTCAGAATTTGCCATCTCATACTTCCCATTACTGAAGCACCTCTAATCAGGTAGAAATCTCAAATCTATTGGGGGCTACTTTTCTTGTAAAAAGTAAAAGCACATCCGCAGTTCATCCAATTTGAGAACCAACAAACAAAAACCTCAGAACCAAGAGACAAAAAAAAAATGATGAAGTTATAATCGAATCACCTAACCTAATCAGAAATTACCAACTAATCGTATAATGGAATTATGCACAATAATTCATATCGAAGCTGCACAACCACACACCAAACTGTTTAAAAAATATATATACAAATATAAATGAAAATCATATTCAGATCAAATCTGCACAATAATCTAGATCGAATAATAATACCAATATAAATGAAAATCATACTCAGATCGAATCTATTGTTTATAAAAATATTGACAATTAAAGGTCATCAACCATGCTTCTAAAAATATTGGTCCAAAAAAATTCGATTTGGTTTTAGTGTTCTCAATAGGAAAAAACTGTCAAAAGTCATCACCACCACTCTAGGCCGAAAAACCAAACCAACCGAAACCAACCCAAAACCCACGTCATCCATCGCCACCCCCAAAATTCCGTCCAACAATAACCAGCCCGATCGAGACTCGGAAACCACCCCGGCCACCATCAAACCATACGCCAACCCACGACCCCAGCCCCTTCGCCACTACGCCGCTGCCCGGTGCCGCTAATTTTCTGGTCCGCCACGCCACCCATCGAGGCCGCCTCACAACCTCCATCGCGTTTGTCGCCGTAGCCGCCGTTCGCTGGAATCGGAGGAGATGGGCCGGCCGATTTCTGGTTTTGGGGAGGGAAGAAGTGTGGCGGCCGATTCCGATTTCAGAGAAGGCGGAGAAATCGCCTGCCGATTGGAGCGTCGCCGCCGCTCGGAGCCGCTACAGGTCGCCGCCACCTCCGCCGGAGCTGTGCTGGCCAATTTCTGATTTAGAGAAGAAAGGGGAAAGGAAGAACGGGATTGAGGCTTATGGGCTGGGTTATACCCTTTTGTACCCAGCCCTTTTCCAGAAATTACAACTGGCCCCAGCAACTGTTACCCTTGTTCAATTGACCCCCAAGACTCTTATTCCTATTCGATTGAGTCCCCAGTTTATCCAAATCTAAGATTCAGCCCCCAAGTTTACAAGAAACTCCTTTTCAGCCCAAAGAACTTTCAAGTCATCTTATTTCCACCCCTACAGTTTCAAGAACATTACCAAAAGCATCCATATCTACCATTTTATTTAAAATTCCATGGCCGGGCGTTCAAATCAAGGTTACGAATTCATTATCTTTTCAAATATTCCAAATTAATTTTTAAACCTAAGTTCTAAGTTAAGCTATTATATTTAATGTAGGAAATGAGGGTTCTCAAAACTAGGATTTTCAAGTACGAGCATCTACATTCAATTTTCCACGAAACGCATTTAAAGGTGGGTGATTCTAAACTTTTTTCAAAACTATGCTTGTCTATATTAAATGCAATTATATGAATTATCTATGTCTCAATGCAACATTCCATAGTAGCTTTCGAGCTAAAACAATGACAGTGTGTTGTAGCCATTCATTTATGATTTATATGATTTCTTCTTAACATTGTCGAACGTGTTCTATGTTTGTCCATGTTAAATGAAATTGTATGAATTATTTATGTCTCAATGCAACATTCCATAGTAGCTTTCGAGCTAAGACAACAGTAGCTTTCGGGCTAAAACAACAGTAGCTTTCGAGCTAAATCTATGGTTGGCCAACATCTATGAACGACTGACAGTGTGTTGTAGCTATTCATTTATGGTTTGTATGGTTTGTGTTTAATATTGACAAAAAAATCCCCACTGAGCGAGTTGAAAGCTCACACCCATTTTTATCAAACTTTTCAGGTTGAGGAGTTGGATGTGGTACGAGGCGGTGAATGCGAAGATGCTATTTTCAATGTTATTTCTATGAATTGGTATTTTAATTTTATGTCAAGTTTAAAATAAAGTTTGAGACTTGTGTTTTTCATTTAAGAGTTCATGAACAGTTAAGTTTCTACTATTTTGACTCATTAAGTGAATCTCATATTTTTAAATAAATATTTATGTTTTATTCACGCTTCCGCTCAATTTTTGTTGTGATTGTAATTTATTGAAAACTCATGCCCTTGTTTTTGAAAGTTTTGTTTATGAAAAATCAAATTTTACATTTTTTCAAAAAATGGGGCGTGACAGTATTAAAATTAGAACAAACAATTCTGATTTAAAACACTGATTGACTGATATATGTTTTTAGTTGGGAGAGTGATTCAAACTTTTGTGCACCCTTTTTAAAATATTTAATTTAAAACACGCAAGCTTGCTCGTAAGAGAATGAGGAACTCTTTTAAAATATTTAATTTAAAACACGCAAGCTTGCTCGTAAGAGAATGAGGAACTCGTAGGGTGGTAAGTTGACTCAAATCGATTCTCTCGAGGACAACTGTTCGGTCTCTTAGATGTTTTTCTCAATCACAAATAAATATATAGTACATACAAATTGGGGTTTTTTGAGGGTTTTGATGTAATCATTAAAAACTAAAACAATATTAAATTTAAAACTAATTAAACTAATTATCTTAAACTAAATTACCAACTAAAACTAAGAGCAATAATTAAATTACTTAAACCTAAGAACTAAGAAATAATTAAACTAGAAATAAAATGCAGCAATGATTTAGAAACGGAAATTTAAGCATAAATAAACTTGATGAATCCAAAATACCCCAAGTATCAAGCATAAAGTAAATTGAGAACAAATTATCTAACCCTAGAATTAACTAAGAAATTAAATCTAATTATTCAGCTAGAAATTAACTAAGAGAGTGTTTAGAAACTTATTGAAACTAATAAAAACGGTAAAAATCTCAAGCGAATCTGGAGTTGGAACGAAGATCTTGACTTGAAGTGAATCTTGAACGTAAGGACCTTGAATCTTCAATCTCGATTTCTAACTATGTAACGTAACATGCAGATGTGGTATTTCTGTGCTGTCTAACCCTAGGTAGTTGTGTGTCTTCTGAAAATCCGAAATATAAAGGGTATTTATAGTTATTGCATGTCTTGGCGCACAAAAAAACCTAAAAAATGTATTTCAGCAGCGGACGTCAACTTCGCATCGACCAAAGCGTGCAGGGGCTAGACGTCGACGCTGCCGGTGCGCTCACGTCGACTGGGCAGAGGCATCGACTGACGCGGTCATTGATCAATGCCTCAGAGAGTTGTGTCAGCGTAGCGTCGACATAGGGTCGACCGTCGTGGGTCAGGTCCGCGTCGACATGGTGTCGGCTCTGGCGTCGACCGACGCGACTTCATTGTATGTCTCGTTTTCTCAATCTTTCTGCTGCTCTTTCACCGGAAAGCTCGTTCTCCACTCTTGAACATCGGATTTCATCTATTTACGCGCTGAACACTTTCGTTTACTTAGCTGTAAGGTGAAAAACAACAAATAATCACCTATTCTCATCAATTATGATCAGAATACGATAACATAAGCTGGAAGTATAAAAATACGGAATTAAGCTTAAACTACCCAACTTATACCAAAAACAAATAGAAAAACGAACTAAAATACTAACAAAAATAAGGACAAATCTGTACTAATCAACTACTCCACGCTTAATTGGTTTGTTCGTCCTCGAACAGACGTTAGATTCAAAGTATAACAAGAAAGAAAATCAGCTCAAGCAATGAGTCATGTCGTGCTGCATACATAATTTTGAAAATATAGATACAAGCCACACAACGTCAAACACTCCACCCTTATTACATTTTCACTCCAAAAATAAAATCATGCATCCTCTCAAAAGAGTAATATATAGGGGTGTTCACTCAAAAGCACTTAAGCATTGCTGCATAGGACGTGTATACGCGCAAATCATACAAATACAAGCACAATGAACAAGTACCAAAAATCAATCTCTTTTCAATCGTAAATTAAGTGTGTTATCAAGCTAAGAATCGGAAAAGGTCTTTTTGGGTTGTAATGTAAGGCTCTTTGGACGGGTGTGGAATATATAAGTCGTGTGGCTAACTCACAATCTAACGTGATCAATAACTCACCAAACCTATTCTAATCACGAAGCAAAATGCTTCACCTCGTTCAAAAATAAAAACCTCACTTAACTCTCATAAAGTAGCCTTAAAATTTAGGCTATTTCTCAACTCGATACTCTATAACCGACTCGAAACTCAAACCACTTAAACAAAATTGAAGCTTATAATGTGCTTCCTTATTACAACTCAACTATTGCCTCTCAACATTAGGCTTTATCATAAAATAAACAATAATAAACACAAGCCTTTATTAGCGCGTAGGCAATGACTAACACAATTCAACTAGACTCACCATCCTTGTTTTTCATCTTCCCTTTTTTATTATTACCCCCTTATTATAAATTTATGGGGTCCTTTATATATATATATAATATATATAATATATATATATATATATATATTTTTTTTTTTTTTTTTTCTTTTTCGGATGGTGGTCCTTTATTACAATATTTCATAAATCCCAGATAAAATCTCCAAAACACAAAAACCAATAAAACATAACTAACTCCTACCCCATGCTTTTAATGGGTTAGTAGGGGTCGACTCAATAAAATCACTCAGGGATATATGCATGGATAATTTGGCTATGATTGGCTCATTCAGAATTTATAGTGGCTAAAATATATGGATATGGCAGAAATAGGGTTTTTTCTGTGCCTTAACGTCATGTTCAAAGTCAACTACACACAACGATTTCCA
>BMAC01000492.1:790954-824147 GCA_014905375.1 Phtheirospermum japonicum
TTTCTTGTAAAAAGTAAAAGCACATCCGCAGTTCATCCAATTTTGAGAACCAACAAACAAAAACCTCAGAACCAAGAGACAAAAAAAAAATGATGAAGTTATAATCGAATCACCTAACCTAATCAGAAATTACCAACTAATCGTATAATGGAATTATGCACAATAATTCATATCGAAGCTGCACAACCACACACCAAACTGTTTAAAAAATATATATACAAATATAAATGAAAATCATATTCAGATCAAATCTGCACAATAATCTAGATCGAATAATAATACCAATATAAATGAAAATCATACTCAGATCGAATCTATTGTTTATAAAAATATTGACAATTAAAGGTCATCAACCATGCTTCTAAAAATATTGGTCCAAAAAAATTCGATTTGGTTTTAGTGTTCTCAATAGGAAAAAAAAAGGGGTGGGGTGGGGTGGTGGGGGGGGGGGGGTGGTGGTGGTGGAAATGAATATTGGTATTTGTAACGCCCAAGTTTTTATTTTCTTTTATGTTGAGCCCAATATTTTTTTTAAACATATTGTTACAAATACACTAAGCCTAATATTCAAATCCAATTGAATTATTTTTAATTATATTATTTTGATTTTTACTAAAGCCCAAATTCAAAACCCATGCATCAAAAACATATTTTTATTTTTATTTATACTTCAAAATATATAATTCTAGCCCCAAGCTCGTCACCATAAACGAACTTCTAATTTTAATTTTAAATATCTATGAATTCTATTTAGTCGAATTAACAATTCGGCTACCAAATAAATTATATATATATATATATATTTGACTTCTAAAAACCACTATGATTTATTTAATTGATTTAAGAATTTCTATATAATAAGATTTCTAGTGCGATTGTTAATTATATTTTAAAGACTATTATATTGTAGTTGTATCTATGTAAATTATCTTAAATTATTTTAAAATCTTGTTATAATCAAATTAATAGATTTTAGTTTTAAAATAATTTCAATTTCTAAAATTAGTAGGGTGGTAAGTTGACTCAAATCGATTCTCTCGAGGACAACTGTTCGGTCTCTTAGATGTTTTTCTCAATCACAAATAAATATATAGTACATACAAATTGGGGTTTTTTGAGGGTTTTGATGTAATCATTAAAAACTAAAACAATATTAAATTTAAAACTAATTAAACTAATTATCTTAAACTAAATTACCAACTAAAACTAAGAGCAATAATTAAATTACTTAAACCTAAGAACTAAGAAATAATTAAACTAGAAATAAAATGCAGCAATGATTTAGAAACGGAAATTTAAGCATAAATAAACTTGATGAATCCAAAATACCCCAAGTATCAAGCATAAAGTAAATTGAGAACAAATTATCTAACCCTAGAATTAACTAAGAAATTAAATCTAATTATTCAGCTAGAAATTAACTAAGAGAGTGTTTAGAAACTTATTGAAACTAATAAAAACGGTAAAAATCTCAAGCGAATCTGGAGTTGGAACGAAGATCTTGACTTGAAGTGAATCTTGAACGTAAGGACCTTGAATCTTCAATCTCGATTTCTAACTATGTAACGTAACATGCAGATGTGGTATTTCTGTGCTGTCTAACCCTAGGTAGTTGTGTGTCTTCTGAAAATCCGAAATATAAAGGGTATTTATAGTTATTGCATGTCTTGGCGCACAAAAAAACCTAAAAAATGTATTTCAGCAGCGGACGTCAACTTCGCATCGACCAAAGCGTGCAGGGGCTAGACGTCGACGCTGCCGGTGCGCTCACGTCGACTGGGCAGAGGCATCGACTGACGCGGTCATTGATCAATGCCTCAGAGAGTTGTGTCAGCGTAGCGTCGACATAGGGTCGACCGTCGTGGGTCAGGTCCGCGTCGACATGGTGTCGGCTCTGGCGTCGACCGACGCGACTTCATTGTATGTCTCGTTTTCTCAATCTTTCTGCTGCTCTTTCACCGGAAAGCTCGTTCTCCACTCTTGAACATCGGATTTCATCTATTTACGCGCTGAACACTTTCGTTTACTTAGCTGTAAGGTGAAAAACAACAAATAATCACCTATTCTCATCAATTATGATCAGAATACGATAACATAAGCTGGAAGTATAAAAATACGGAATTAAGCTTAAACTACCCAACTTATACCAAAAACAAATAGAAAAACGAACTAAAATACTAACAAAAATAAGGACAAATCTGTACTAATCAACTACTCCACGCTTAATTGGTTTGTTCGTCCTCGAACAGACGTTAGATTCAAAGTATAACAAGAAAGAAAATCAGCTCAAGCAATGAGTCATGTCGTGCTGCATACATAATTTTGAAAATATAGATACAAGCCACACAACGTCAAACACTCCACCCTTATTACATTTTCACTCCAAAAATAAAATCATGCATCCTCTCAAAAGAGTAATATATAGGGGTGTTCACTCAAAAGCACTTAAGCATTGCTGCATAGGACGTGTATACGCGCAAATCATACAAATACAAGCACAATGAACAAGTACCAAAAATCAATCTCTTTTCAATCGTAAATTAAGTGTGTTATCAAGCTAAGAATCGGAAAAGGTCTTTTTGGGTTGTAATGTAAGGCTCTTTGGGCGGGTGTGGAATATATAAGTCGTGTGGCTAACTCACAATCTAACGTGATCAATAACTCACCAAACCTATTCTAATCACGAAGCAAAATGCTTCACCTCGTTCAAAAATAAAAACCTCACTTAACTCTCATAAAGTAGCCTTAAAATTTAGGCTATTTCTCAACTCGATACTCTATAACCGACTCGAAACTCAAACCACTTAAACAAAATTGAAGCTTATAATGTGCTTCCTTATTACAACTCAACTATTGCCTCTCAACGTTAGGCTTTATCATAAAATAAACAATAATAAACACAAGCCTTTATTAGCGCGTAGGCAATGACTAACACAATTCAACTAGACTCACCATCCTTGTTTTTCATCTTCCCTTTTTTATTATTACCCCCTTATTATAAATTTATGGGGTCTTTTATATATATATATTATATATATATATATATATATATATATATATTTTTTTTTTTTTTTTTTCTTTTTCGGATGGTGGTCCTTTATTACAATATTTCATAAATCCCAGATAAAATCTCCAAAACACAAATAACCAATAAAACATAACTAACTCCTACCCCATGCTTTTAATGGGTTAGTAGGGGTCGACTCAGTAAAATCACTCAGGGATATATGCATGGATAATTTGGCTATGATTGGCTCATTCAGAATTTATGTGGCTAAAATATATGGATATGGCTAGAAATAGGGTTTTTTCTGTGCCTTAACGTCATGTTCAAAGCTAACTACACACAACGATTTCCAAGAGATCTCAAAATAGAACTCACTCAAGTACATGCAATGATAATAAACACACAGGCTACTCACTGGCTTTTGCACGAAAAGTTTTGAATTGACGCTGCTTTTAAGGTTTTGCGAAATCAATTACGTCCAAGTACCATTTTAAAATATATAAATATAAGTAATAAATTTGAAAAAGTTTATGCACTTATACGCGCTCAAAGACAAAAACATCAAATCATACTTAGTTAACTTCGACAGGCACGCCAGACAAACACAACTCATCCCAGAAATAGCGATCAATCACATTAAAACTTATGCATTTAAAAACAAAGACGCCAAATTGCACTTTATTTTAAATATAAACCATACTCAACCACCCCCCTCCCTAAAAACTTGACAATCTCCTTATTTTCATAAATATAAAAGAAAATAAGTGCAAGGGAGATAAAAAAACATCCCTGAAAATTCGATAGTCGAGTCTCTCCAAAAATTCTTGTGCAATTATCCTTCTTCTTAGATCGCGTGATTGGATTGTCTTGAGAAAACCTATAAAATAAACAAACAAAACAAACCACAATTGCGATCAATTGCTACGCGCAATTGCCCGGCGGCACGTCTTTTGGGATTTGAAATGCCCGAATTGCGGCTCAACGTCGTAAATGGCTGGGTTGCAGCTCATCAAAATGCTGCTGGACTGCGGCTAACTTGGGTCGGATTGCGACCTCGATCGACGAAATGAAATTCGTAAAATTAGACGGCAAACGCTACTAGTGGTAGCATGTAGCGGTAGGTTGCCTAGAGGTAAGCTCATCGTTACCGCTCTATAATCGTTAGTTGTCCAGAATAAGCGATTTTATTGTATTTTCTGCAAACCCACAGACAAATGAACGTACCACGGCAATTGTCACAATATAAAAAGACAGAAATAAAATAAAAGAAAATAAAGAAAAGAAAACAAAAACTAACTAACGCTTGGTTGCCTCCCAAGAAGCGCTTGTTTCATGTCGAAAGCTCGACGCAAGTTGCTTGATCAATTTCGAGCTCGTGGTGGGCCCACGAACTCCTTCTTGGTACGATCCCGATTCTTCATATAGTTCTTGAAATAAAACTTATGTCAATACTTGTGGACTTGGAAATTCGTCTTTGTACTCTTATCATAAATAGTGGCTACTCCATACTCATCCATCTCCTTTATTAAAAATGGTCCACTCCATGCGACTTTACAATTGGTTGGATGAAACTTACGATTGGAATTATATAGCACTAGTTGACCAATCTTGGTCTTCACATCATCTAACTTCTTATCAAAAACATCGTTTGGCTTCTTCTTCTTCGTCGTCCAATCCTTGCTATATGCCTTTCCCTTGTTCCTTATACGTTTAAAATTCTTGTAGGGGTCGAGGGAAACATTTCTTGAGCAATTATGCGGTGGTTTTGTCTCTTCTCTTAGCTTAAAATTCGGACGATCTTGTTGTGGTCTAACCTCCACTTTTGGCTCATTTTTAGGCACGTCAAACTTCATGGGTAACTCATCATTAAATGCATCTACAATATCACATAACTCAATTCCCAGAAAATCCATCAAATCCTCCCCACTCAACTGTTCCAAGCCATCCTCATTATCAAACTTGTCAATCACTAATGCTCAGGAGTTCATTCACGCAAGAATCTACTAAATCAACAGTAGAACATTCATCTTTTACAAACAGTGCAGGAGTCTTGTGAATATTTCGAAGTGACAACGTCACCGTTTTGCCTAATACAGACATAGTCATCCTCCCTTTATTTACGTCGATCACCGTGGACGTTGTAGACATGAATGGACGTCCTACTAAAATGGTGTGTTCTCGATTCTCGCTTTGTACATCACCAACATCCATAATGACAAAATCGACCGGCACTACTAGCTTGTCTACTTGTTCTAAGATATCCTCCACAATCCCCAAAGGTAGTCTTATCGTTCTATCCGCCAATTGTAATCTCATCGTGGTCGGCTTCAGCGGTCCTAGGTCAAACTCCTTGTAAATTGAGTGGGGCATCAAATTTATGTTATCTCCAAGGTCGAGCATCCCCCTTGCCATTTGTCCATTCCCGAGAGAAATAGTTATGCAAAAACTCCCGGGATCCTTCTCTATGGGTGGCAATGGTTTCTTAACTATAGCACTAACTTCTCTTGTCAAAGCCACATGTTGGTTTTCAGCCAAGCGCCTTTCCCTTGATGCTAGCTCCTTGAAAAACTTCACATACGTTGGTATTCTCTTTATCACCTCTAGCAGGGGAAGGTTAACATTAATATTTTTCAATAAATTGTAAAGCTCCATGAATTTTTTATTTTCCTTGGCCGGAAGTAGGCGACTTGGGAAGGGAACATAATCATAAATAGTCAACTTCTTCGGTGGTGCATTTAAGGAAATGATGGGGTCTTCAGTTGATTTTGAATTCTTTCTCTTCAACGGCCCTGAAGTATATGGACTTGAAGATTTATGCATTAGATCGGCCGATTTGGTTGCATCTATTTGTGGTTGGGTCTCAGCTCCTTCCTTGTTGTTCTCCTTTTCCAGCTCAATGCCGTTATCTACCTCTTTTCCACTTCTCAGGAATGAATAGCTGAGGCTTGCTCCGTTTGACTCGGAAGTCTATTTTTGTCGTTCAATAATGTCACCATGGTTGCCAAAAGTTGCCCTATCATCATATCTGAATGCCTCCGCCCTTGCTGTATAGTCTTAACAAATTCATCAAGCCTTGACTCGAGCTTATTTACTTGCGAAACTAATTGGGCGAGTCCCTCTTGGTTTCTAATTGTCTTGGCCACTTGATTTTGCTGCCAAATCAATAACTGATCATCTATTTGAACTTTAGTAGGCACGTTCCCTTGCATATGGAAATTGTTTGGGGGTGGTAGTTTCTGCCCTGAATGTTGTTGGTTTGAAAAATACTGGAGGGCGTTAACTTCATCTCATTGTGCATTGTTGTTTGGACACATATTCGCTAATTGTTTGTTAGATTCACATTGGTCACATGTCGCAACGGTTTTCTTTGAAGAAACTTGGCTCGTTCGCGCGGCTCTTGGTGCTTCTAATTCTTTTTTTATTACTTCCCTGATCATCTCTTTGATCGTTTGACCATCCCGCACCCAAAACTTACCTCCTTCATCTTTATCTGTCTCGGTTGTGGATACTCCATTAACTTTTATATTACGAGGCCGATAGTTGGTTTGTCTAGATTTTTTGCTCTGTTTCTCCAATACTCATTTTGCCTCTTGGGCCATTAAATCTCGGAGATCTCCTGCTGCCTCTATTTCAACTTGACTTTTCTCCATGGGCAACAAACCATCAAAGAAAAACTGATTAATTATCTCGGGGGAGTAGCTATGATGGAGGCATGCTTGTAAAAGTGTCTTGTAACGCTCCCATGTTTCATGAAATAATTATCCCTCCACTTGTTCGAAGTTAGCAATCTGCCTCCGAAGATGCCCCGTTGTTTGTGCTAAATAGTATTGATTGAGGAACTTCTCGCTTATCATCTCCCAATCAGTTAATGATCTTGGTTCTAAGGATAGTAACCATGCATTCGCCTTGTCTTTCATGCTATAGGGGAAGCAAATCATTTGCATCTCCTCCCGGTTAATGCCATTACCCACAAATCCGCCCACTTCATCGATAAAGTAGTTTAAAAATGCTAAAGGGTCTTCATGGGCATTTCCATGAAAAGTCGGAAGTAAATTAAGTTGATGCGGTTTAATCTATACTTCCCTTGCAGTTGGTCCGAGAACAATAGTAGACCCATAAGGCACAACCTTTGGACATGCCAAATCGCGTTGTCGAGGTGCTCGGGGGTGCCGCAGTGCTCTTTCCCTATGAATAACCTCTTCATACTCGCTTCCATCATCAAATTCAGCAAGGTCTTGATCTTCAATCCATTCATCTACACGCTCACATCGAAGGGGTGGCCTTTCCGAATAATTATCATGTAAAATCTCAATTTGTCGTTCATTTCTCCCTCGATTATCATGCCCTTGTTGTTGCTCGTTTTGATAGGCTCTTGGTAGGACTGGGCCTACTGCTCTCTGTGGTTCGCTTCCGTATTCTCCCTGACTTCTTCGTGGAGGTTGTAAAGGTAACTCATTGTTTAATGCATCGAACAACTCATTGCTATCGTCCTCATGATTCGCTCTTCTAGCCATATTTTTGGGAATTTGGTTGCACACGATATCAGTAGCTATGGAAGGAATGCTCTCGGGAACGTCTTGCTGTATTCGCACGATGGATGTTGTCAAAGAGTGGTGCAAGATCGAGGCAAAGTAAACGTCGACCTTGCATAAACTCGACAACAAATCAATGTACCAAGTGGCAAAAATCCAAACCAAGAGCAATTATACAAATAACGACTAAATAGAAAATAAAACGAAAAACATCCTTGAATCCTACTTGTTGTCCCCGGAAACGGCGCCAAATTTCTAATTCTAACTTTTGTGCACCCTTTTTAAAATGTTTAATTTAAAACACGCAAGCTTGCTCACAAGAGAACGAGGAACTCGTAGGGTGTTAAGTTGACTCAAGTCGATTCTCTCAAGGACAACTTTTCGGTCTCTTAGATGTTTTTCTCAATCACAAATAAACATATAGTACATACAAATTGGGGGGTTTTGAGGGTTTTGATGTAATCATTAAAAACTAAAGCAATATTAAATTTAAAACTAATTAAACTAATTATCTTAAACTAAATTACCAACTAAAACTAAGAGCAATAATTAAATTACTTAAACCTAAGAACTAAGAAATAATTAAACTAGCAATAAAACACAGCGATGATTTAAACCTAATCGATTCTCATGAATAACATAAACTAATCTAAGAAACATGAATATAAGCAACTACCATAAAGCAATTTGATCATAGGAATCTAGAAACGGAAATTTAAGCATAAATTAATTCGCATAAATAAACTTGATGAACCCAAAATACCCCAAGTATCAACCATAAAGTAAATTGAGAACAAATTATCTAACCCTAGAATTAACTAAGAAATTAAATCTAATTATTCAACTAGAAATTAACTAAGAGAGTGTTTAGAAAACTTATTGAGACTATAAAAATGGTAAAAATCTCCAGCGAATCCGGAGTTGGAACGAAGATCTTGACTTGAAGTGAATCTTGAACGTAAGGACCTTGGATCTTCGATCTCGATTTCTAACTACGTAACGTAACGTGTAGATGTGGTATTTCTGTTCTCTCTAACCCTAGGTAGTCGCGTGTCTTCTGAAAATCCGAAATATGAAGGGTATTTATAATTATTGCATGTCTTAACCCATCTTTATAGTTAAAAAAGAGGACCGGTGCTCCCCAAGGTGAAACACTCGGTCTGACAAAACCTAAATCTAATAGCTCTTGGATTTGTGATTTTATTTCTTTTAGTTCCTTTGGTTCCATCCTATATAGTTTCTTTGAGATAAGTGTTGCCTCTGTTGTCAAATCAATAATGAACTTGACTTCACGGTTTGGCGGTAATTCTAGTAATCTTCATAAAAAATGTCCTAGAACCTCAAACGATAGGCACTTCGAGCAGTGACACCTCTAGCGTTGGATTCCTAACCAAATTCACCCGGAATCCTTGGCATCTTTCTTTGTTCAAAAACTTTATAGCTTTCATTACTGAAATAACTCGTGGCACAGTTTTAGTCTCAGCTCCATAGAACTTGATCTCTTCACCTTCATGGAGCTTGGAAGTTATTTCTCTTTCTTGACATTGGATATTTGCTTGGTATTTTGTGAGCAATTTCATCCCTAATATCATGTCAAGATCTTTCATTTGACCACATATAAGTCAGCTTCAAGATTCATTCATCTCACATCAACTTGTACTCCATTATCCATAAAATTTGTAACCATCACACTTCCGGAGAGTAAACTAAATTCTAAGAGTTCCTCTACTCTAGTGCTCTTAATCGGTTAGATTATGAAATTTCTCCGATATAAACAAATGAAAAGCACCCATATTGAAAAGCACGAAAGCAAGAATTCCATATACAGTTAGCATACCCGTTATAACTCCTGGATTTTCCTCATCCTCGCTTCATGCCATAGCATACATTCGAGCATTTCTTTCAGTAGCAGGTCCTGGATTTGGCACTCAACTGCCTTGATGCCTTTGACCATACATAGGGCAAAAGGTGCCTCATGCCCACTCTGGAGGCAACGGTAAAATTTTCCTTGTCCCTGCAAACATTCTCCAAGATGACTTCTACCACACACTCAGCACTTGGATTTGTTATTCAGCACTTACAATTGGGTCACTTCACCAGTTCTTAGTTGTTTTCCTTGGCTGAAACTTCCTCCGTCCCATTTCCTCTTCTTCATTATGCTCATGGGTTTAGGTTTTACCTCTTCCACTCTAAGAATCGTGTCCACATCTTGATCCCTCTTGACCATTTCAGCATACAAAAGATCACCTTATGCTAATAAGATACCAGTCAGTTAAGACCTCAAGCCCCTCTTGAACCTTAATGATTTCTTCAAATTAGTATCCACGAGGTGTAGTGCAAACCAGCTCAATTGGTTGAAATTTCTCTCATATTCAGTGACTGTTCATTTCCCTAGTTTGAGGTTTAGAAATTCAGTCTCCTTTTTATCAGGATAAGAGCGAGGGAAAAACTTATCCAAGACTACTGTCTTAAACTCATTCCAGGGTGATGACGTCTCTTTGTTCCTTCGTATGGTTTCGACGATAGCCTTCCCACCAGTAATCTGCATCTTCAGTCAGTTCAAAGGTGGCACACGTGATCTTTTGCACACCATCGCACCCTATCATTCAGAAAACTCTCTCGAGAGATCGAAACCACTCTTCAACTGCCTCAAGACCATCTCTCCCATTGAAATCGGGCGGCCTATAGTGGAAGAATTGATCAACCACTATTGTGGCATTGTTCCTGGTTCCATAAACTATTTCCTCCTCCATCGTTTTGGAGATGTTGGAGATAGTCGGCAAAAGCTGCCCCCATAGCATTGGCGGCAGTCTAACCTTGAGGGTTTTGATCATCCTCACTGGCCCTGTTCCCATTTTGTTTTTCTCATCTAAATGCATTGTCTTATAACTCCAAATGGTTCTTTAATTAATTTACAAGAATAATTTGCTAATATTTGTTGTAAAACTTGAATTCTCACCAATTAAATAGGATATGTAGGCAAGTCTAAAACCAAAATCAATCATACTTCTTTTACTCCAAATTCTTATCATCCCTCTTCATGCAAAGACCAAAGATAGAAAACCCCAAAGAAGAACTAAATTCTTAAACAAAAGTAAAAACCTTAAAAAAAAAATACAAGCAGTAACAAATATCAATAATCATGTATATAACTCTAATCCAGGATGATCATGATCTTGCTCTGCTTTGAAGAATTCTCCTCCGAAGCGGAGTCACTCCTAGGTGCCTTCTCCTTCATCGACATCTTCTTCTTCCTTTGGAAACCTCTTCATGGTTCTCCTTAGGGATTTCTTCCTTAACCTCTTTCTCTTCCTCGAGGTCACCCTCTTTAGGATCTTCTTCGAACTCCTCACCGGCCTCTTCTCCAGGCACTCTTAGTGGGAATAGACTCGAGCCACTCCTCGACCATTAAATAAATATACATCTTATAATCCACTATAAAGTGGAGAATGTGCGGGTGGATCCTCGGGAGAGTGGTGCGCATCTTGTTACCTCGGAGTCTCCACTATAAGGGTAGTCGCTCAGTCGTTAGATGAGCCACGTCATACCCATTATTAGCACTTCGGTCTTCCTTCACCATGCGCCACAAATGGTGTTTCTTCAGTAAGTACGATTCCATTGTGTCCCTCTCAATGAAAACGTAGTTCACAAACAACTCCATGCCCCGAGGAGCAACTCCATTTCTTGGAGTTCATCGGAATGGACCAAAATTCATCTTATTTTTACAAAATGCCATCATGAAATAATAAATAAATGAAATGCTTATATTGTAATGGAAATGTTTTTCCTTGAGGAAATAAACAAGGATTCAACGAGGACGAATGAAAATTATAAGTTTATTTAAAAAAATCAAAAAATACTTTTGTTAAAAATGAGTCGAGTCCACAAAAACAACATGAGCTCCAATACCACCTTGTAACTTATTGATTTGCTAAAACGGAATCGGTTTATAATTTAAATCAATGAAGAAATCTTGGCGTCACATACATGTCCAATTTTATAAACAAAAGTAAAATTTTAAAACTTCACAAGAATTTGAATTTATGCAGTGGAAGATGATAATAATAATAAGGCAAACACTTGTATTAGGCCAGATTAACGGGTCATGACCCGTTAGACCATCTGACCCGATATTATAATGTATTGGTTTTTGTATTGTAAAGTATTAGTTTTTCATAAATCTCTGACCCATGCTATGATGTATTGATTTTTATACTTTGATGTATTTGTACTATGATGTATTGGTTTTTTATTATAATGTATTGGTTTTGCACTAGAATGTATTGATATGAAATTTTGGCCTAACGAATGATCCATTAATCCGGCCTAACAAGAGTGTTGCCATAAGAATAAACCAAGTCTCTATCAATTAAAATTTATAGTTAACGTAACCTTTCATCAAATTCAGCTTTTATTTAATAGATAACACATAAAATAAAACTTATTAGTTTTTATTCAATCCTCGTTCTCCTTCACTCAATGTCATCATTTGTACCTGAAACAAATATCGTTGAATTTACCCTGTTCGCCGATGTTTACGAATATTGCAATCACTACGACAATTGTCAAAGGACAGGGAATATAGGGAAGTGAGATGAGATGCCTCTGGTGCTAAATCAAGTAGTGGAGATTTTTTACGTGTGGGGAATTTACTTTATGGGACCATTTATAAAGAGCGGTGATTTTGAGTACATCCTGGTGGGCGTTGACTACGTTTCCAAATGGGTGGAAGTTATTCCTACACGCAAGGCTAATGCAGAGATCGTTTATGTAATCAATAGGTACACTGTCATATCTCATATAAATGTTAAGCCTCAAAATAGCACAATCAATTATACGGCTCATAAAATAACATTTTAGAAGAAATAGACTTAATTGTAGCTAAAACATGACGGGTTTCCCCCATGACCCTTTTCCTCGATCACAGACAACTTTTGCAGTCTCTGGTTTTAATTAGTGGATAGCACACAATGACTCTTTTCCTCGGTCTCAGACAACTTTTATGATCTCTATCTATATTAAGTTTTGGAAGTAGATTGTACTTGAGAATACATGATGTATATATCACGGTAATTAAGAATTTAAATTTAACACAAGATAAGTTAGTGGTCCTCCTCGTAAAGTTATAAGAAACTTGATTGAAATGCATTTACTCAAAACATAAGTCTCGTATTGCTCATCACCTAATCAATTTAAAATATACTTAATTAACATTAAAGTTATTAACATAGATATAAATAAAATATATAATGTAAAATTGGAATAGATTGAGATTTTTATAAAGTTGAGGGCTGGATTTGAGGTCTTTATGAAGTTGAGGTCTTTTTGGGTAAACTGTGGATTAAATTGAAAAGGGTTAAAAAGTCTCTGGGATCAAATTTATTTTTTTGGAACTTGTTTGACTATAAAAGGGACTCAATCAGCCCTAATCAGCCTCGTTTCTTCATCTCCTTCTTCCCCAATTCCTAAAATTGGCTGATCGGTTCGAGATCACCCCCTCCTATTCCTCATTGCAGCGAAAATGGTGGGAGCAATTAGTGACCTGGGCGACTGGACATGTCAATGCTCCGGAATTGATCTCCAGACCTGATTAGGTTCGAGTTTGGGTTTGTGGTGGCGGAGACAGGTGGTGACAGAAAATAGGGGTGGTCGATTTTTGGATAGTTGCTGGTAATTCGATAAAAAAAAAGCTTGAAAACTTTTTGTAACATTCTTTACCTGCTTGTTTTGTGGTTTTGTTGTTTTGTTTCTGAGAAAAATGAGAATGAATTTTTTTGGTTTTTTTCTCATATAAAAACTCAGCTGTATATTGGTGTTGATGTAAGGGGAAGCTGAAGAATCTGAGAAATAAGTTTGAGTTTAAGAGAAAATATGAAAGTTCGGAGAAAACTGAAAGAAAAACGTAGTCTGTTGGAATTCTACAGCTAGCAGATGAAAAGTTGTGGGGCAATTGGACTAAGGCTTGCATAATTGGATCTGGTGATTGGGCTTAATGGACTAGAATCTAATTGGACTAATAATATATCCAAAAGAATAAATAAAAAATGGGTTGAAATAAAGAAAAAATAATATAATGTGCTTTTGTATTTAAGTTATAACTTTAATAATAACATAAGAAATGAAATATATATTTAATGAAAATAGAGAAGATTGGTACTAATCTCAAATAAGAATTGGTTATCAGAAATTTTATAGACGACGAGTTTGAGACTAACTATTAGAATCTTGATGATTTTTAAAGAAAGGAAAAAAAAAAAAGAAAAATGCACTATAAATGCACGAGCATTACAAAACTAGACTTAGTCGAAATATAACTTTTCAGGCATTGACAAAGAGCCGAGCTGACTTGCACATGGAAAGCCAAACTGAACTTGATTGACACAAGGGGTTGACCAAGAGTGGAAGTTGACCAACAATCTGGCCATGTGACCCTACCCCATGTGCATCGACTCCACGCCCTTGACGCCTAAACTGTCGGATCGCAGCACATTGGTTGCCAAAATCCTGGCACCTCAGCCTCCGAACCACTGTTTGTTGGCTGATAGACCACTGTATCTAGGGTATCATGCTCCTAACGCTAATTTTCCGAGTCACTACACCTTGATTACTGAGCAACTTCACGAGAACTGTCATGCCACTGGCGCGTGGGCTGCCAATCACGATGCTCTCATGCTGACTAGGGCATGTACTGCCTGACTAGCGCACATGAGGCACAATCGCGGGAGTCACTACCGATTAGGTCAGCTCCTATCGATCAGAATTCGCGAGGCATATAGTCATGTGTTCAAGCCGGCCAGGACACGTACTGCCTGACCAGCGTGCATGAGGCACAATTGTGTCACTACAAATCAGGCACGCTCCTATCGACCAAAATTCATGAGACGCATAGTCATATATTCTTTCTTACCATGAAACTTCACGGTAGACCAGAACATGTGTGGCATAACTGTGCACAACACTACCGACCAAAATGAATTGGCCGACCAGATATCATGCGATGTGAAACCGTGCATAATACTACCAACTAATATGATTCAGCCAATCCATCAGCACACCAGCTCGGCCAGGATGGCTTGGCACATCGCAAAGTGCGTGTCTAGGTTTGACTCTCCGCATAACATTGCTCATGACATTCTCATTGAGCCGACCTTGATTAGTGAACCTAGGCATACGATTGGATTTGTTCGACACTAACACTAGGTGAGAAAGACAATGAGGCGGTGGAGAATGCATAATTATGGTTAGGGTTTCAGGTTAACTTATTCCTAAATAAACTCAGCAGCTAATGATGTGATGCCACGTGTTACATTAGGATTTCATGGGAAACATAGAAATCGTATTTTCAAGAGTGGGAAGAGGGATCCACATTTATAGAGAGAGAAATCATATAGAGAGGATTTTAAGAGAGGATTTGTAATAAAAATATCGACACTTGTATTAGGACGATCTGAATGATAAATAAGAATAAAATAGTTATGCACTTTTTTCTGCTTGTTTCTCAATATTACCTTTCTAATTTGTTATTTTTATAAGTATACGTGAGCTACATTTAACTCAAACATAAATAATTTATAGTGACATATTAAATTACAATCCATTATAAAAGACTGGTATTTCTATGTTTCAAATCTATTATAATTATAATATCATATTCAAATAAATATATAATTTTCTAACTAGTAACTGCGTATGAATTTTAGTAAACTAGAAGTTTTTAATTATTTTATACTTCGGTTTTTAAAATTATATAACATTTATTTTATATAAATAGCTACAAAGAAAAAGAAGAAAAACTAATATCATTTTCAAAGAATGAAGATAGTAATTACTCTTTTATAGGAAAATACCAGCATTTCTAAGTTAATAATAAATTCTATTTATTTTTGGGGAGTAGTAGATGTCTAGATGTTGAGACAATATTCTCGACATACCATGGCAATATTAAAGAAATTAGCCAACTATCTCACAGTTGATGCTAAAGGAGTATAACTACCATAATTTGATTGAAAAAAAACAAACAAATGTGTTTTTTCTCCAAAATGAACCTAGCATTTGGATGATGTTTTTTCTCCCAATTACTTAACAAATATTATTTTCATCTTCTCAATGTATATCTCGGTAGATACTCATTTTTTAAAATAAAAGCTCAATCACACTTTTCCCACTTCCAATCACTATCAAACAAAGCTTACTTTTTTTTTTCTCTCGAAAATAATGGCTAACCTTGGGTAGGGATGGGTCGGTACGGTATACCAAAATTTGTTACTCATATCATATACCGTAACGATTCTTTTCGGTATCTAATACTGCATACTGATACCATACCGAAGATTTTGGTATACCGAATATCCGTATACCGAATTTTCAGTGCATCATACAACATATACCGTACCATACCAAAATACTGGGATACCGAATTCAGGGACGGTATATGTATGATATGTTGGAATTTGTAGAGACGAACACCATGCTCGTCCAGCGGAAGTTTTAAAATTTTATAGATCCGACAGATCCATCATGTGAACGAATATATTTATACGATAAATAAACGAGATAAAACATGAGAACCTTACAGTAAGTCCAAATTCGAGTTCAATAATAAGGAATCCACGCAATGAATTCTTCGACTGCAAGATCCGACTTCAGTGTATTGCTATCATGAAGAAAACTAGGAAATTTCACGAAAGCTCAAGAACTCTCCCAATCTCAAAATCAGGACTTGTTACGATGTTTTTCTAGAAACTCTCTGTTTCTCTCATGTTTTTTAGTAGTCAACTTATGACTTTATGTTATATTTATACTAGGTACATAAGAGAACCCTAATTCTAAAAAGGATTGGACTATCAAAGACATGAGCCCAAAACAATTTTGGCCAAAGTACCTTTATTAATATAACATAGATAATTAAATCCAAATCCAATTTAATTTAATTAAGTAATTTCTATCAAATAGAAATTAACATCATAATTATTAACAATTAAATATTGTAATTCTAAATTGAACATTTAATACTTTCTTGATACAATCTTAAGTCGGAAAACTAATCGCATATAGTGTGACCCTATAGGCATTTATATATAACATCAATCTAATGATGATCCAAACAATAATCCTAGACGGCTTAGTTGGACGAACTCAATATATAAAAAACATTCACTTGAACTCAGCGAATTATAACCTTTATATAAAACTTTGGTGAAATTCCTTTCATTGCGAATCACTCGATTAAGCTTAAGATTATCCAAGTGTTTATCTCAATGGCTTAATCAATTTATCTCATCTTTATTAGTCGACAACTAGATCATACTCAATTACTATATTGAATATGTCTCTTGCATTGGCCAATGACTTAAGTCGACCTAATATAGAGATTATGAGTGATCTCTCTCGAAATTCCAATCGAGGAATGAGTTCTTTCTTGTCTCAACTACCACCTTTATTTACATCGTGATGCACCCAACACAAGCCATATCTACCCCGAAAAGGAGTGCAAGCATTGGTCATGGTCAAAGTACATCACTCAGTAAACAAGGTGCGTATTGACCTCGAGTCAAAGGATTATCACACGCTTTATACACTGATAAGTTTATAAACATACAATAAATAACTTATTAGTAGAGTTTACCAATACTCTCTAAAGTATCCATGAGTCGATCACGAATAACTATTATTCGCAATCGTGAGATTAACTGCATTATCTAAGAATGTGATGCAGACCACATGCCGACATATATTATATTATCAATATCTCAATCTTGATAATCATTAGTCGGGGCTATTTTAAGAGTAATGTTATATCACTGACATCTCACCATATCAATGACAACATTTACTCTACGGGAACATTTATAGGAATAATTACAAACAATCAAAACAATAATTCAAAAAATGCAATGCCATATATATAACGATATATATATATATAATAAGTTTGATCAAGTATAATGTCTTTAAATTTGATTGTCTCTAGGACATTTATACTTTCATGATACTGTTTCATACAAAATGCAACCCAACAAACATTACAAAAGTTTGATACTCAAATCTATTAATTGCCTCTGCTTCAACCACAAAAAAGAAAAAAAAAACACTACCGCTTGCCTACTTCAACCCCAAAAAGGAAAAGAAATAAGAATACGACAATATAATTCATACTATAATCCAACACAACAAACAATTAATATTTTCATACCACACACATTACAATTCGTGTCTCAATAATCCAACATGACAAACGCAACAAAAAATTACTATTTCATACCACACACATTAACATCACAACTCATGTCCCGACAAAAACACAGCAAGCATCACATACAAAATAATTAATTAAGTCAAATTCGAATGCGATAAATACAACTCATTGAATCTCCAACAACTCAAAAACCTGCGAAGTTAACAACTAATTTTGTGAAAAATAAATTATCTAATGAAATAAAATTCAACGAATCAGATCTAGAGTGCAAATTATGTATTTATCAGGAGCAGAGCGCAAAAATCGCTAAATTTTGAAGGACAATATGCAATCTTACTTTTCATTGTTTTAAAATAAAATATTAAAAGCTTCACAAACTCAATAAATGATTACAATCTCAAATGCGAATTGGAAATAAGACCCACCAAAGAAGTTCAAGAAATCTAAGATGGGACAGGAAAGGCCTAGAAAAAAATGATCACCTAAAACCACATGTCAGGACACAAATATATTCTTCAAGAGATAGATAACCTCGAAGAAGTACAAAATGATAACAAAATTTTAAAATTAATTATTTTCTGTTTGGTAATTAAATTGAATCTCAGGGTAGTTCTTGTAATTATCGGTATTTAAATATATATGGTTTATGTTCGATAATTAGACTGAATCTCAATATTAATTTCATAATTTAGCTCCTGATTTTTATTTTGGGATAATAAAAAAGCTACCCCTCTATTTTAGTTTAATAACAAAAAAAAACCAATTAACTTTCAAAAATTACAAATAACCCTAATATCAAAATCACACTTTGAAAATGGATAAGAAGGGTCAATTCATAAGGTTAATGCAAACCTCAACGATTATGTGATTTTAAAGAATATATATATAATGATATTACTATATATATATATATATATATATATATATATATAAATATTGGGCTAAACTTCAAGGGTAGCTTTCCTGGTCGTCTATCATTATGCAGATTTTGCGGTTGGGAATTCTACTAAAACAAAGAACAAGATGAATGTAAATCCCTCCTTTAAGACTGGTCTATACCTCTGATCCATAAAATACATATGTTTTTTTTTTTTATCAAAAATAAGAAAATTAATCCACGAAACTTAACCCTAATGCCAGTTAATATTATATAAACTAGGTGTGAGTATGCATTTAAAAATAAATATCTCTTACCTTCACACCTTTATAGAAACTTTTGCAAACTAAGCCACCAGTCACGTGTTTGAGAATAAGTGTCCTTGAATGGCCTTTGCACCAATAAAAAAAACCAAAACAAAGCAATATATATATATATATATATATATATATATATATATATATATAATTATATATATATATATATATATATTAGAGAGAGAGAGAGAGAGAGAGAGAGAGAGAGAGAGAGAGAGAGAGAGAGATGGGTTCAAATGAAAACCATGTCCTTATTTGCGAACCTGCGAACTAATGATTTTATTATATACCAACAATGCTTTTATTATACAATTACAGTGTTTTATTAGTATTTTAGTTATGTATACCAGCAATGCTTTTATTATACAATCCTAATGCTTTTAATCAAATAAGGAAATACACAAAAAATCTGATCCATTCATTTAATTAGATCTAAGGCCCATAATTGACCCTAGGTTAACAAATAAGAAAATGGTTCTCTCTCTCTCTCTCTCTCTATATATATATATATATATATATATATATATATATATATAGGGGTGGGTTCAAATAGAACCATGTCATTATATGCGAACCTGCGAACTAGTGTTTTTATTATATACCAGCAGTGCTTTTATTATACAATCACAATGCTTTAATATTATTTTTAGTTATATACACCAGTAGTGCTTTTATTATACAATCATGTACTTTTAAATAAATAAGGAAATACACAAAAAATCTGATTCGTCCATTTAATTAGATCTAAGGCCCATAATTGACCCTAGGTTCACATATATGAACATAGTTCTCATTTGAACCTAATCCTATATATATATATATATAACTTATTCAACTGAGTAGGGGAAGAATGAATAAAAACATCATTCCATATATATTTAACTGAAGCGTTAAGCTCCTTCAAACCGTCCCAACCAATCAAGTTATGTATATGGCATGCACACCTCAAATGCAAGTAATACCCTTCAAATAATAAAGTTTTTTCACTTTTCATTCTTTTTTTCTTCAAGTAATCAATAACACTATAGAAGAAGCATCATCAACTATTATTGAAATATTTCTCAAACCCCAATTCTCTCAGACAACCCTTAACCATCTTGCCAAATTCTTCCCCCACATGACCAGTGATTTTCGTAAAGTTAATTATTCTTTTATGCAACTTCCAATCACTATCCAAAAAGTGAGTTATGACAACCATGTAATTTATATTATGAAGGGATGTCCAAGTATCACTACTGATACTTAATCTTTGACCACTAATCATACTTTGTATCTTCTCCTTTTCAACTAAGAACAAGTCAAAAACCATACCTACAACTTTCTTTCAATCAGGGATTTTGAACCTTGGTTATAATTCATGCACAAGACTTACAAACCCCTTCCCTCCGATAGCTTGAAAGGATGGGGTCGTCCACAATTACATACTCTATAACCTTTAGTTCACACCATCTTTGATTAAGACTATGAGAAACCAAAGCACTCCCTTGCCCCATAGTCTCATTTGTCAACACACTTTGATTCATCTGACTCACACTCGCTTCATACAACTTACTTTTCCGGCACCGTCTCTCTAAGTTGGTTTTTAACCCGCTAGTACTTCCGTGAGATACTGGGATCTGAACTTTACAATAATTGCATATCTCAATTTTTTGGATGCTCCCATAAACCAATTTCCCTTTCCCTCTCTCACAATGGTTCCAATATATACTCCCCTGTGTTGGATTTGGACATACAGGAGGTTAAATGCCGAACATTCTCCTTTTCGTTTCCAACTCGTACACTCATTGTCAATAAGTGCTTGGATTCTATCGGGATTGGTGTCACAGACAGACTTGGCAATGAATGAGAAGATCCAGACACCATTGGCATATGCATACACCTGGTATTATTAAAAGATGCAACCATTATAGTAGTTAAAAAAACCCAAGCTTATTATTGAGAAAAGTAATACTGACTTTAACACAATGGAAAATAAATAGCAAAACATTGTATTCAAATAACTCATATTAAAAAAAAAATAAAATTGCCACATATTGGACATTGTTGCCACATTAATGCAAAAATATAAAAACATAAAAACATAAAAAGGAACATATGTCTTATTCACAAAACCAAGATATCATACAATTTCAAAAGTTTTTGTCAATAAAACAGAGCCAAACTAGCAATTGACTTCAAAAAAATAAAGAAAAATAAAATTGCAACAATATTGGAACCGATTAAATTCGAAGGATTTAGGAAATCGATAACATACTCCACCATCTCACTCAAATTCAAGGATTTGGGAAAAAATAACATAGATCTAAAACTGATTAACAAAACGGCAATGACAGTAAATTAAATGAATAAATAATAAACGAATATTAAGTCAACAAAACTCGATTCTAAATTAAAGATTCAAGGCAGAAAATTAAAACAAGCAGGTGGATCCAATGATAGAATTTTAGCGTACCTTTACTTAAGATGAAAGCTGGTGAGAGCTTGCGTGTAGAGCGAGTGGTTAGGGATGATATAGCAAGATAAATTAGGAAGAGCGGCGTGTAGGTCTATATATAGAGAGAGAGGCAAAGCGGAACCCTACTTGTGAAGAATTATGGTTGTCAAAATAAGGAAACAAAGAAAATAATCAAACATTTTCAACCTTCAAGCTTTGATGCAGTGTCGAGAATTTTGAAGTGAATGAATGATGGTACTTGATTCTTAAACTCGAACAGAACTTTCAAGTTTCGATGGAATGTCGGTTCGAAAGTTGGAAATATGGAAATGCAGTGAGAATCCTTATAACATTCCTATATCCGCTTGCCACAAATTTTGTATGTTTAAGGCTTGGGCGAATTTATTTAGATTAGGATAGCCCAATATTAAAGAGAGCCAACCCAATATTATTCATTATCTTGGTATTTTGGTATACATAGCGAAATACAAATATTTTTTTGGTATTTTAGGTATATACCGAAATTTTTTTTTTTTTGAACATTTTGATACTGTACCGTATAATATTGATATCAATATCAACCGTACCGAATGTCGGTATATCAAAAATACGGTATAACATTATTTACAGTATTTTCTCTTTTACCCTAACCTTGTGTAGTGTATATGAAGTTAAAAAAAAAAGATAAAGTTACAAATGAAAATGATGGACAAGTCTCACCATCCGAAAACCTTTACTTAAATCAAACTCTACTCGACAACAAAAGCCCTCTAGCATTCACACGGGCCGAAAAGTTCTCCCACTTGTCTTCTCCTATGCAATCGCCATTAACACACTTAATAAACCCACCAACCCATCATTAAGCACACTCGAAACAAAAACAAGAACCTAAGTAAACCCTCCCCACCAAACTCTTCCTATTCTATTCTTTCCCTCCATCAGCACCCCCCATAAAAACCCAATCTTGAAACATACACAACACGCCTTTGCCATTTTAAAGTGAGAAAAAGAATAAAAATTATAAAATGACAGAGATAATCTACTCCCCACCTTCATCCTCAAGCTCCATTTCATGTATAACACCCTTAAACGATGATGGACCGCCCCAACAGTGTCTACTTTTTAGTCATGACCTTATTAGCTGTAATTTTGAAAATCTGTACAGGAGAAATTTTGCAAATACGCAGCAGTTAGGAGAGGCTGAAGGTTCTGTTTTGGCTGTTTTGGTGGCCATTTTCAGGAAATCTTTGGCGGGTTGTAAAAGGACGATTACAGCAAGTGGTCTTGAAGGGCCTGAGATTATGGAGATTGGGTGGCCTTCAAATGTGAGGCATGTGGCCCATGTCACCTTTGATAGGTTTAATGGGTTCCTTGGGCTCCCTGTTGAGTTTGAACCAGAAGTTCCTAGGAGGCCTCCTAGTGCCAGGTCTGTTTTTTTTTTTTTTTTTTGATATTTAAATAATTATTTTTATATGAAGGGTACAGTGGATTTCTGGTTTTGTGTTGAGTTCATTTTATGTGCAAAGTGTATCTAATCTATTGCTAAATTAGAAATAGCCATTTATGCAGTTTCACATAAAGATAAGTACTCTATTGTTTTACAAGTTATGTAATACCTAGTCCCCAGCCAACCAGAACCGGAACCTGTTAACCAGCCCTGTACGAGCTCGTTGATTGTTGACCGCGTTTTTGGTTAAGAAACTTATTATAGAGCATTCTATATCTGGTGTGGGATTTTTTATGATAGAAGCCTCTACACATTGGGCTGCAAATGGGCCGGCTGAGCTTTTATGAGCCTATAAAGTATAGACTTGAGCACGGCTCGTTAAGTTTAACGATCCCGAACTCAAGCTCGTTAAGATTTAACGAGCTTGAGTTCATTTATTGACGTGTCGGTCAATTTAAAATTCATATTTTTGTCAATTTATCCAATATATAATATAAAGAATATGTATTAATATATAATATAACCTATGTATATTATTATATGTGCAGTTCACACAAGCCTTTCTTGTTATGATGTTAGTAAGTCTTGTTTGTTTGTTTGTTTTCTCAATGTAAAGTTATCTATTATTGATTGAACAATGTACTTTTCTTGCTGATTCTTCACATTTCAATAGTTTATTCCATTTATTAACTTCAATATTTTCTCATGTATAGTACGAGAGTTTTCGGAGTTTCAACAGACTCCATGCAACTTTCCTTTGACTCCAGAGGTAATTGCGTGCCCACTATATTACTAATGATGCAAAGGCGCTTGTATGCACAAGGTGGCCTTCAGGTGAGACGATCTTGTATTTTATTTTATTCATAAAAAAAAGATACCATTTTATATAATAGATAATTAAATTTTGTCTCAAATTTACAGTCTGAAGGAATATTCAGAATTAATCCAGCAAATGGGCAGGAAGAGTATGTCCGAGAACAACTAAATAATGGTTTGATTCCCGATGACATCGACGTTCATTGTATAGCAGGTCTAATTAAGGTACCTCCAATAATTTTTTTTATTTTCATATTATCTGATTTTGTTAATGGTTTAATAATTTCAAGCAAATTTTGGGTCGTTTGTAGGCCTGGTTTAGAGAACTGCCGAGAGGGGTATTGGACCCTCTGTCGCCGGATCAAGTGATGGAGGCCCAATCGGAAGACGAGTGCACTCACCTTGTGAGGCTTCTCCCATCAACAGAAGCTGCACTGTTGGATTGGGCGGTTAATCTAATGGCTGATATTGCTCAATTGGAACCTCTGAACAAGATGAACGCACGGAACATTGCCATGGTTTTTGCTCCAAATATGACTCAGGTCAGCGGCAAATGTGATTTGCAAAAACTTCTGCTTTTAGTGCTTTTAGAGAAAGTGATTTATTGTAGCCGAAGCGAAAAGCAGTTGAACATAAGAAGTTCAGAAGCAAAGTTGAATAAGTTAATTAGGAGTGTCTGGTAAATAAGTCCAAACTAGAAGGAGAATCTTAAAGCTAAACGCACCCCTCTCCTACTTTAAACTTCTGATTAATCATGTAGAAGGGAAGAAAAATTTAAACAACCTGAACTTTGGCGGCTTTTACACTTTGCAACCTAAAGTATTTTGGTACAACTAACAACCTAAATTTTGTGAAACTACCCCTAAAGAAAACTATAATTTGGACATTTTCCTACATTTTTTGCATTTGGTTCAAATATCCATAGTTCTTTTTCGTGCATCGCAGATGTCGGATCCTCTTACAGCATTAATGTACGCCGTCCAAGTGATGAATTTTCTCAAGACTCTAATCCTCAAAACCTTGAGACAAAGAGAAGATTCTATATGCGAAACTTGTCCGATGACTCAGTTAGAGCCATCCAACGAAGTTCATCACAATCACAGCATATCGAAACCTATAAGCCTGGAGGAGGTCGAAGAACCACAATCAAATCAGGCAGAAAATATAACCGGTGTTGAAACTCAAGGTCTTCTTTATTCCCTCGAGAATATTGATGGAAAGGGAAATTCACACGTACCTGATAATTCCCCTGCCGATTCGAATGGGCTTGAAAGTGAAAAAACTCAATCAAGAACCTGGAGGTTCAAAATGGGCCAGCCCAGTAATTCGAATAGTGTCAAGAAAGGTTCAAGAAAGCGTAATGTGAGAAACAAGGACATAAGCGTAATTAGCGATGTAACTTCACAACCGTCTCGAGGGGAGGCGTGGAGGTGAAGCCCATGCGGTATCGTGTGCCATATGAGAAGTCATTATTTGGCATTGTGATTTTCATTTGGATACGTGTAATAATGAACTATATTATTATTGAATTCTTGGATTTGGAGTTATTTCATCGACTTGTCAATCTAATGCCCTTTTGCATTGGCAAATATTGTGTATCATTTGCCTTTTGTATATGATGTGTAGTTGGCTTTGAATATCGTGGAATATAGACGTAATTTCATTTCAATATTGTTGCACTTATTACTTGGAGGTTTGAGAAAGCTATTTAACCCACGAGCCATCAAATATCTGATTTGACTTGGGTAACTAAATGGAATGCGGAAGGAAAATTGTGTTAGGATTACAAGTAATATGATTAAAAAGAGAAGTATTAAAGAATAAGATAAGAAATTGTTCGTCAGAAAAAGATTCTGACTACGTCTGACAGTGCTGTCAAGCCATGAGTTTGTACTATAATAATTTTTGAGATAAGATTACAATTATACAACCAAACTATTTATAATTAACAGGAAAACCCAAGTTATAATCGAACTCCCTAAAATACCCCCAAAAATTCGTTGTGGACGAGGGCTTTGATGTATAGTATTTCAAACTCCATAACCCAACAATCTCCCACCTGAAGACTGATCTCGAATGTAACCATCTTTACATCTTCTCAACATAACTCATAACTTTAGCAACATCAAGTCTTCCTCTTACCAAGCACAGTTGAAGCCATGCATTGCTTCAACTTCTCTAAGGTCACAATCTTAGTCAACATATCGTCAGATTTTTAATTTCACGAATCATCACTAGTTGCAAGATCTTCTCCTCTAAGATATAACGTATGTAGTGATACTTCAACAAAATGTGCTTTGTTTTTTAATGAAATGCTGGATTCTTATTAAGATAAGAAGGGGGAATGCCCTGTCCTTATCTATGGGCTGGAGATATGAGAGTTTTGGATTATGAAGCATTCAAGACTGATCCGAGAAAAGCCCTCAGGAAACCAGATATAATTTGATCATTATGAATAAACCCAAAATCTACGAAGGCTGAAACTAGATCGATGCGAGCGCGTTCTCTTTTCTTTTGTTCTTTTCTTTTTTTTCTTCTTTTTTGGTGAGAACTGGTATGATAATTATCACTTTTAGCGCTCTGACTATCCCTATAGAGGATACCATTTTTGTGCTCTTTCCCCAACTCACCCAAGAAATTTTTCAGCCATACTATTTCTTTGCTAGACTCTGTCACTGCTACATACTTAGCTTCTGCGGTAGATAGAGGCACAACCTTCTGCAGCTTAAAAATCCAAGATATCTCTGTACCACCCAAAGTAAATACATACTCAGTAGTACTCCTTCTATCAAGGTCACTCGATACTAAATTTGCATCAGCGTAACAGACATAACCTTAGTTTTGAGCATGCCCTCAAAACATAGGGCTTCTCTTTGGTGCCTCTCAAGTACCGAAGGATTCACTTCACTGTTTCCCAATGTTGTCTACCCGGGTTGCTCATAAAACGTCTAACTACTCCCACCGCATGAACAATGTCTGGTCTCGTGCACACCATTGCGTACATGATGCTACCAATTGCTGAAGTGTAGGGAACCCTCTACATATGGGCACGCTCTTCATCACTGCTAGGATACTCTTTGCTAGATATTTTGAAATGACTACCTAGCGGGATACTCACTGGCTTAGCATTCTCCATGTTGAATCTTTTCAACACCTTCTCGATGTAATCCGTTTGAGAAAGATACAATTTTTCTCCTACAAAGTCTCGAGTAATCTGCTACCCAAAATCTGCTTGCCTTCTCCAAGGTCTTTCATAGCAAACCATTCTGACAATTATTTTTTCAATCTATCCACTTCTCGAGCACAAGAACCTGCTATCAACATGTCGTCAACATATAGCAATAATATGATATAACTAACATCAAACCTATTGAAGTAGCAACAATGATCAGTATTACATCTGGCGAAGTCAATATCAAGCATGAACTTAATAAATTTCTTGTACCACTGTCTCGTAGCCTGTTCCAAACCAAACAAGATCTTATTCAATTTACACACTAGCTCACCATTACCTCCCGAAAAGTATCCCTCTGGTTGGTTCATATATGTCTTCTTCAAAGTCACCATGGAGAAAGACTGTTTTTACATCCATCTGCTCTAACAGTAAGTTCTTTACAGCAACCATGCTCAAAACCAGTCGAATAGTGGTTAGTTTCACAATAGGAGTAAAAATATCTGTATAATCAATACCATATTTCTGTTGAAATCCCTTCAAAACCAGCCTTGCATTGTAACGCTTACTCCCACCAGCCTCATCTTTAATTCTGCAGACCCACTTATTATGCAACGCCTTCTTTCCTTTTGGGAGATCAACAAGATCCCAAGTGTCATTGGACACCAAGGAGTCCATCTCTTCGCAAGACTCCATTTGCTTCTGCTCTTACCATGTGCAGCCTCTGCGTAACATTGAGGTTCACCACCATTAGTTAAAAACAAGTAGTAATTTGATGGTGTGAACTTATAAGGTGATCCGCCCACTCTTGTAGGCCTTCGCAACGAAATTGGCGGTGTTCTCGGCTCAGCCTCAACAACCTCCTGGTCATTCTGAACTGCTTTTCTCCCACCTGAGTTAGAAATATCTAACTCTACAACCTGAATGCTTATACTTTCAACATCTGGTGCACCCATCATATCCTTATACAAAGCCTGTTCATTAAAATCTGACATCTCAACTGCGAATTAATTTTTGATTCTGTTCATCCCATAATCTGTAATCGAATTAATCACCGGCATATCCAATAAATGTACGTTTAATAGATTTAGAATCCAACTTACTTCTAGTTGCAGCATCTATATGAACATAAGCAACACAACTAAATATTTGCAGATAAGTTAGGTTTACCTCCTTACCACTCCAAGCCTCCTTCTGTATGCCATTCTCCAAAGGAGCTAATAGTCCTCTGTTAACCAGGAATGCAGTTGTGTTAACTGCATATGCCCAAAACATCTTTGGTAAACCTGACTTCAATCGTATACATCTGGCACGCTCATTCAGAGTCCTGTTCATTCGCTCTACCACTCTGTTTTCTTGAGGGGTTCCTCTCAGGGTCTTTTCCATGCAAATTCCATTTGTAGCACAATACTCTTTGAATACTCTAAGCTCGTACTCTCCACCATTGTCAGATCTTAAGCCCTTTACTTTCAAACTTGTTTCATTTTCTACAAGGGCTTTCCACTTTCTAAAAGTATCAAATGCATAAGATTTATTTTTGAAAAAGTAATATTACTGGGGCTGGTCCCCATAAGTCACTGTGTACCAGCTCCAACTTCTATTTCTTTAAGGTTCTGCCACCCTTCGAAAACTCACTCTTTTTTGTTTACCGAAGACAATCCTCACACAAACCGACATCAATTTTCTTGAGGCTAGATAGCTTACCTTTTGAACACAGTTCTTTCATCCCCTTCTCACTAATGTGTCCAAGTCGACAATGCCATAAATCCGCATCATTATTTTTTCCTACAATAGCAATGCAATTTTCGGTACTGGTTGTCATATACAATGTACCCTCTTCCTTTCCTTGAGCCATCACCATGGCTGCTTTGGTTATCTTCGAGTTACCACATCCAAAGGTCACAACATAAACTTCATCATCCTGATGCCCTTTTGAAAGTGGATTTCTCCTCAAACCAGGAATATGTCTCACATTACGCAACTGCAATACAAAACCATTTGGAGTATTGATCCAAACATCTCCATTTCCCACAATTTTCAGAGGCTCATCATCAGCAAGGTAAACCTCCCCAAAATTGCCAGAAGTATACTGTTCCATGACCTCAGCACTACTGCAAGAATGAAATGATCCACCTAAACCCAAAACCCACGATTCTAGTGGACTGCTCACACTCAAAATAAGTACGTCTGCAATATCTTCTGTTGTTGTGTTAGCTGATTTGTTGTTCTTCTTCATCAATGGTGCTATGCACTGTTTCCGGTAATGACCTAACTCGCCACAATTCCAACACTTAATATCACTCTTATCCTTTCTTGACTTGCTTCTGCCCCTTAATTTTGATCTACCTCGATTAAATTTACCCTTTGATTTTGATAGGCCCCTATTCTCTGTACTCAAAGCTGACCCTGAAGTTATCCCCGATTCTATTCTATGAATTTTTTCACTAATAATCAGATCTCTAACTTTGTCAAACTTCATCTTCTCCTTCCACGCTGAAGCAATAACAGTGGTTACCGTTCCGCTCCAGCTTTCTGGTAAAGAAGACAACAAAACTAGTGCTTGAACCTCATCATCAAAATTAATATCGACCAAGCTCAATTGGGCTTGTATCATGTTAAGCTCGTTGAAACGGCGACCGCATTACTCTCTAACATCTTTAGGTTGAAAAGACATCGCATTAGATGAACCTTGTTCGCTGCCGATGGCTTCTCGAACATCTTAGATAACATCTCTAACATCTCTTTTGTAATCTCGCCTTGGTTGTATAGAGAGCAACATTTCTGGAAAGCGACAAGCGCACCACGCTCATCGCCTTTCTGTCCAACAATTCCCATTCGTCCTTTCATGGCCTCTGGTTTCTTAACCAGGGGCTGATATAGATCTTTACCTTATAGGTAATCCCCGATATACATTCCGGTACCCGTAATCTATTCCGTCAAACTCAATTGGCGATTTTCCGTCACCCATCATATTCCCACCAAACCTCGCTCTTGATACCAGTTGTTAGGACTACAAGTAATCTGATGAAAAAGAGAAGTAATAAAGAAGGACACAAGAAATTGTTTACTCACTTCGTCAGAGAGAGATTCTCACTACGTATGTGGGCGCTAGAAAAATTAGGAGTTTGTACTATAATAATTTTTGAGATAGGGTTACAATTATACAACCAGACTCTTTATAACAAGAAAACTCCCTAAAATAGCAGTATTTCAAGCTCCATAACCCAACAAATTAAAATCCGAGAATTTTAAGCACATTTGTCTCCAAGTTCATGCGGCAATTCATTTTTTTGAATATAAACTGAACATGCAAGTATTTAATTAGAAACAAATTGGATATCACAGTTGAACATAAATAGCGTTTAAGGTAGCCGCTTTATGAACTAAAATGCTATAATCAATGAAGTGTCGGCAATTGGCAAATAAATCTTGCTGGTTATGTATTGAATTATCAAAAAAAGAAAAAAAAGAAGAAAAAAAAGAGAGGCAACATTCATGTTTTTGATACATCGAAGATTTAGAATAACTTGGTGCGGCAAATGAGCTGCATTACTTGCGTGTGCCTTGGTCTGGACTACGATTACCAGATGTATATTACAACTTTTGTGTGCTTAACTCCAACAAAAATTTTGGTGGTTATAATTAGTTGTTCACAAAATATATTTTTCATATGGAAGATCTATTATAGCATTTACGTTAGGTGTTCATTTCGTGTTTTTTCACCATGTCCGATTCATGCAAATGACTGCATTCTGTGTTGCCCTATATAAATATCTGGTGGTGCTCAACTATGTCTATACTTTTCCTAAAAGTGAGTATCTATGAAAGTTTCTTCAAAATTTTGGATTGCCTAAAATATCCCTATAGACTACAAGTGTCAATTGGAAAATGTTAATGGTCAAACTTGTAGTTTTGTAAATCTATAATTTTGAAAAGTGATGTTAAGTATTAACATAAACAAATTTGAAACTGTAAACTTATAACACAACGGATGTTATGATTGATGTTAAGTAACACCAGTAATAACACCAAAAAGAGAAATATTGAATTGCAGCGGAAAATAATAAATGAACACACTTATTAAACTTTTAGTCCGTAAGTAAACGTACTTACGGACATGGGTATTCAAACCCGAAAACTATATTACTTAATTATTCAAGATCAATTACAAAATATTTAAGTAATATATGAAAAACAAATGTATCAATATTTGACAAATACTTGTTTCCACGATTGATAAGATCTCCTCCGTTGGTTACGCAACGTTGAAGATCTCTTGATTCTAAATTGTAGCTCCAAATAGGTCTTGTGTTCTGCTTTCATGAAATCACCCAGTCTTCTTTCTGTCAAAAACTCTTATCTCTGCATGTTTTTTTTCATTTTGCGTCATTCACCTTTTAAATAATCAAGACCCCTAGTTTTGATAAACAAGTTAAGCTAAAAATAAGGAAACTAAATAAAATCATAAACTACCTTTAGGAAATAAATCTAAACTCTTAAATAAAACAAAATCCAAGAAAGGGAAACACACAAAAAGGAACATTGCCGAGAATATTATTCTCAACAATCTTCCCCTTTTGCCTTTTTGGACACAACACAAACGACGCAAGCAAGACATATCAGAAACTCCCCCCCAAAAAATGTTTAAACAACCCAACACAAATAAGATTGTTATTGAAGCAGCCAAAAAATAAAAACAGAAACTAAGAGAGACATGATCACTCAAAGTCCACGAGCTGTCTTAGATCGACAAGCAGACGTCGATGTCCCTTCACCAGCCTTCCTCTTCCGCAACAGCCTCTTCCTTTTCTTTAGCTTCTTGTTCCTCGACAAGATCTTCTTCCTCCTCTTGCTTAAGCTGGCCAACACCTCGGCAGCTTGTCCATTAGTATCATTGGCATCCTCGTCAGCCTTGGCATCGTCGTTGTCATCCTCATTCCCTTCCCCTATGTTCAGAAAGCAAAAGGGCCACATACAAGGAACCCCGTACTGCCTGAAGCTGGGCAATTTGATTGTCGAGCAAAGCCAGCTGAGCACGCACAACCTGAGTGGGAGTTTAACCATGTTGAAACTAGTGTTGGGAACGCCAGAACTGTCACCAGTCGCAACACCATCCTGCACGGGCGCCTGTCAGGGAAGATCCACAACACGTGCCCCAGCCAAGTGTTGGCTATGCAGGGTGAACCACTCAACCTCCCCAGTAAGAGCATCATCTTCATATGGTGTAAGCCCTTAATTCTCCAGGATGTTGTAAATAAGAGAGGGGAAACAAAGATAAGAGACATTCTTGGAGGTGGCAAACCTGGTTATTGTATCAAAGACTTGTTGCCCAAAATTAAACTTGATACCCCGACCAAGTCTAAACAGGAATTGAGCTTGAGGGCGAGTCAGAACGGTCACATTCTTTTGAAAAGCTTTTGAAAAGCTTAAAGAGTACCTGCAGAAAAACCATTGTTGACCAAAATGAATGAAGGGTGAGGACTTAATATTATATATATCTGTTGGAGAGGCCGATGTAAGTTCGGTGCTCATCAGGGAGGATGCAGGCGTACAGAAGCCCATCTATTATATTAGCAGGATGCTGCGAGGAGCTGAGTTGAACTACTCGGAGCTGGGGAAAGGGTGATTTGCGCTAATCTATATGGCGAGGAAGCTTCGGCCTTATTTTTTGGGCCACAAGGTTAAGGTACTGTAATGCCCCGATTTCGATAAATCGAAATAGGTTTATATTTTAAATAATTGAAGAAATCTTGGCGTCACAAATAAATATCGAATTTCATAACCTCAACATAATAAAATTCATAATTTCAAAATGATCAAGTATACGCAGCGGAATATTTAAAACAATAATAACCAAATTGCTATCAGTGAAAAACGATAGCTAAAGTACAATTTAGGTCTAGTTCCACATTCTTTAAAAAAACAAACATACAAAACAAAATGGATAACAAGTATCCTTTTTTCTTATAATTATAGTTCTTGGATCTTAAATATCCAATGGGTTATAATTCTTCTATCCTCATTCACATCATCAATCCTCTCTTGAACCTCAACGATTTCTTCAAATCGGTGTCCACCAGGTGCGTAGCGAAACGGCTCAACTAGTTAAACCTCCTCTCGTACTCAGTGACCGTCAAGCTCCCTTGTTTGAGATTCAGGAACTCGGTCTCCTTTTTGGTCGGCGATAGGAGCGTGGGAAAAACTTATAATAACATGGAAGTAAATGAGGCAATTAAATACTTATAATGAATTTTGTACCTTGAGAATATCGGGGAATGTTCAACGAGGAGGAATGGAAACCATTAAGTAATTAAAATCTTTATTTTATAATTTAATTTTTTTATTTTTTTTTTCAAAAACGGGTCGAGTCTACACAACCAAACAAAACCTTGGCTA
>BMAC01000492.1:847574-858594 GCA_014905375.1 Phtheirospermum japonicum
CTTTATAGGTTCAATTTGGATAGAACGGAATATTTGTAATTTAAAAAAGAGGCCTTTTTTTAATTAGGCAAAACCTCTAGGGTATCATTTGTATAAATTCCCAAAACTAAATATAAATTACCAGAGGGTTTCTGTAACAAGAACCAGAAATTGAGAATGTTAGAAAAGTGCAATTCAAAAAAACAATCACATTTTTATTCTTCTCCATCTTTGAGAAAATTGAAGAACTAGCCATGTAAAAGAAGTTAAAACCTAAACAAGGATAAGAATAAAATTCAAGTTCACAAGAAACACCATACATTCTTGGAAATTTGGAGAAACGTACACAGTAAGACATTAAAACCATTGTTTGTACTTTTCAGTTTCTCCTTCACATGATTCTCTTGGCCTTTTAGTGAAATCCAACTAAGATCCTCTCTTGATTCCCACCATTTCTTTGTCCCAATCATTATTATTTTATTTTTTTCCTTGTCTGACCGTCCAAGATATTTTCCCTCAACGTTTCTTAACCACGACTAAAAGCTGGGAGGAATTCTTGATACTCTGATTAGGACTAATAAATCATAATTCACTAAAAAACCAGACATCAAAAGATTTTGCCGTCACCTTACTATTCAGAAAAAATGTTATATCTTAATGTAGACATGTATAAGGGCTTCTTTTTACTCTGTTATTATATATATACAGAGATATATATTTGTATAGCTTCCTAGAAAACCCAGGGCTTGAGCAAAAACTATCTCATCTTCTCTCTCTCTGATGCTTAGTTCATAAAAATCAAAGCTTTATAAATTCTTGAAGGAAATTTATTGAACAAAAGAAAGAGAGGGGGAGAGTTAATACTCGATTAATTAATATTTTGCTGATCGACTTGGCAACGTGTTAAATTAGTACATCGACTAATTAATAAAATATAAGGGTCTCGAGATTGAGTTTTTTATTTACCGTGCACCATTTCTACCATTACTATAAGAAACCTCTCGGTGGTTTGAAATAAAAAAATTAAAATTCTCTTATTTTTTGTCGACGGTCATATGAACTCGCAGCGGCATGACGGGAAAAAATAGAAAAAAGAGCAAAACGTAGAGGCGATCAGTCACTTGCATCCATATCAAACTCAGGCATCTAGCTATTCCTAATCTATATCATCCATATCTGAGTTATTATCATCGCCACGGATTGGTGTTTGATTGTGTACCGCGTTCTCATACTCCCCAAATAGAACGGAATGCACACCTTCTCTACACCACATAGTTTCATCATCAACATCAATAGTCCCTATCCTATCCTCAACAGGTTCGCTTAGTTCAGCCAAATATGTTTCCTCTGTTTGCTCCTCATAATTAGTGAACTCTTTCGCCAATTTTTTCATCGCATAACTAAAACCCTCTTTGGTAGGATCTTTCACGTAGAAGACTTGATGCACTTGTGATGCTAAGATAAAAGGATCATCTCCATAGCACAACTTGTTGAGATTAACACGTGTGAGACCATATACATCTTTTTCCACATGAAACCACTCACATCTAAATAAGATAACACTTAATGAACCCCAATAGTTTAGCTCTATAATATCTTGTATCCTACCAAAATAAGCGACATCATAAACGCAAGGATTATGATACTTAGTACTTGCAAAACTTGGAGTTAAGGCAGTCAGCATTACTCCACTATTTTGTGTTTTCAATTTTGCATCACGTTCTTCAGTATAGAACTTATATCCATTGATGAAGTATCCAGTGTATCTCCGTGCGACATTACAAGGTCCTAAACCTAGCCATTTAATATGATTAGGAACTGGTTCAGACTCCACTTTATCTCTAAACCAATCCACAAATTCCTGGCTATGTTGTTGAGCTTGCCTCCATCTTTTTCTATTCTTATCTCGGGACTTGGTTTTCATCACATCTTCATGTTCCCTGCATTGGTAAAAAAATCATTATTACTAAAACTCAATAACTAAATAACATAAATTTTACGATAAAAGGCACATAGATAGAAAATAAGGAACTTACTTTATGTACTTCTCAACTAGCTTATTCTGGCAATTGAATAACACATACCGATGTGCTAGTTTTTTTTTTTATCTCACGATCTAGAGAAAATGCTCCTTTCTTCCCTTTCTTTTTCCTCCCAAGTGGATGACCCATCGTAGGAAAAATAGGCGATCTCTCATCAATTGCATCAACTTCCTCATAACTTCGATTAATGATTTTGGATTTTCTCTTTGCACCATCACGCAAATATCTTGAGCAAAATATAAGACATTCTTCTGCTAAATATCCTTCAGCTATTGAGGCCTCAGGACGACTTCGATTTCGAACATATTTTTTTAGTTTTCCAAGATACCTCTCGATTCCGTACATCCACCAACCGCTTACTGGCCCACTCAACCTAACTTCATCAACTAAATGTATAGGTAAGTGCATCATGATGTCAAAGAAAGAAGGTGGAAATATTTTCTCTAGTATACAAAGAATCTCAACTATTTCACGTTGCCAGTGATCCAAATCTTCAGGTTTCACAACTTTATTGCATATGCCTCTAAAGAAAGCACTTAATCTTATCAAAACTAGAGAAACATGCTTAGGTAAACTTTTACTCACAGCAACAGGAAGCAAATATTGCATCAAAATGTGTGCATCATGACTTTTGTAACCTGATATTTTCAATGCATGCATATGAACACAATGTGAAATATAAGATGCACACCCTTGGGCTAGCTTGGCACTTTTCAAAACCTGACAAAACCAAGTCTTCTCCTCCTTGTTCATTGAGAAAGATGCTTTAGGCAACAAGTAGCGCTTACCTGTAGATTCGACAGGGTGTAAGGAAGCTCTTATCCCCATTTCTTTTAAATCTAACCGAGCATTAAGATGATATTTTGTTTTTCCCGGTATGTCCAACAAAGTGCCCAAAATGCTATCGCATATATTCTTCTCTATGTGCATGGGGTCAAGATGATGATGAGATGTATTATGCTTCCAGTAAGGCAATTTAAAAAAGCAAGACTTTTTCCTCCACGGGCAATTTCCATCTTTTTTTCTCGGTTGTGTCTTACCAAACTTGTTCTCAAAGCCCTGCAACAAATTTAAGACCTCAGCCCCTGTTAGACAATTTGGTGCTGCCCTCATCTCAATTTCCCCGTTGAAAGACTTCTTGTCACGACGCCAACAATGATTTGCATCTAAAAATCTACGAGCGCCCATTTAGCAAGACTTTTTACAATGATGCAAATGTAAATGGTTTGTTTCATAGTGGCAATATGGGCATGCATACTTACCTTTTGTGCTATACCCGGACAACATTGCATAACCAGGAAAGTCACTCGTTGTTGATCGTAAGGCGACGCGCATCTGAAATGTTTGGCGCTTTGAAACATCATAAGTCTCCACCCCTAACTCTCACAAATCATCTAGCTCTTCAACTAAAAGTTTAAAGTAAACATCAATGTCATTTCCTGGGGAGACGGGCCCTGGAATGAGTAAAGACAATATAAGATACTCTGGCTTCATAAACAACCACGGTGGAAGATTATAATTAATTAAAACCACTGGCCATGTACTATGTGAAGTTCTCATGGTTTGAAACGGGTTAAAACCATCACTATCAAGCCCCAATTGCACATTACGAGACTCTCGAGCAAAATCAGGATAGGACGAATCAAAATATTTCCAACCTTTACCGTTTACTGGATGACGTACGTTCCCATCTTTGACTCTTTTCTCATCATGCCACCTCATCTTATCAGCTGTTTCAGCACACATATACAACCTTTGCAGCCTAGGTTTTAAGGGAAAATGCCAAACTACTTTTTCTGGAATCCGATGAATATATTGAGAATCAGTCTCGTTAATCCCATTTTTATTTTCCACTTCTTTCCACCTCGGAGCATGACAAACGTGGCAAGAAGTAGCACCTTCATGGTCCTTCCGGTAGAGCATACAATCATTTCGGCAGGCATCAATCTTGTTATAATGAAGACCTAAGTCATTCACCATCTTCTTAGATTCATTAAAAGATTTAGGCAATTTCGCTTCCGGAATTAATTCTTGGATGATCTGGAGAAGATTAGAAAAGGCATTGTTACTCAACCCGTGAACACACTTAAAAAGGTGCAACGGAATCATGAATGATAACTTTGAGAATGATTTACAACCCGGATATATCTCTTGTTTACCATCCTCAACCAGTTTAAAGAACTTCTTAGCCTCTGGATCGACATCCTCTTCGATATCTTCATGGAAGCTAGAAAGCTTGTCATCCAGATCCCTATGAGTATCATATATTAAACATTCCATGTCATCATGTGCAATATCCCTCTTTGTGCTTGGCATGGACGATGACACACCTTTCTCCTTAAAATGCCATTCTTTCATTCCTGGACCGATGCCATTTGCAATTAAATGGTTATATACTTCATCTCGACGATGCCAAAATCAATTATAACACTCCTTACACGGACAACTTATTTGGTCTCCCTCAGCTCGAGTACAAAATGCATAATTGAGAAAATCCTCCACTCCTTTAGCATACTCACTACTGGATTGTGAGTGGTGGATCCAACTATTGACTTCATGATCCATTATTAAACCTTCATAAGAAATGAACCACATCAAAAGTTATGACTAATACAATCATGATTTATGGATTACTTGCCTACTTTAAATCATAAAAAGACTAATACTCATGAACCTTAATGCATGACGTGCTAAGAATAAATAAATTTATCAAGAGTATACAAGCTCAGTATAAGCAATAAAAAACATGCAGCTTATCAATTTAGCATCTTATTATCCAAGATAGAAAGGTGATTAACAAAATAATAAAAAATCTAATGTTTTTTCTCTCAAATGTCATATTTGCAATTAAAATATTAAGGTAATAAGATAACACACAAAATAATATGGTGTCAATTGAATACTAAATTATAAATGTACTAGGAAAAGAAGCCACTTTTTCGAGAAGAAATATATATAGTTATTACAATTTCTTAAAATAAAATGATTCCAATAAAGCTATAGAAAAAGTTGAAACTCAATGTGTTGGTCAGAATTTCATTTCATAAACATACTACAAACAAGAAAAAGTACATAATGTTAAGGAGAATAATTATTATATATATTTCAAGGTTACAAATATAATCTTGACATATGTTTCTCATTTACAAATTGAACCCTCAAGAATGGGTTTCTTTTAAGTGTGTTTTTGTAATTTCAAAAAATAATTAGAGTTTTTTGTAATAAGGCTAAACCTTGGGGATAGTTTTTGTAATTACCCCTACGAAGTAAATTTAGTCTCAACTTCAGGTTTCTCATCCTCCATTAACCCTTTATTTTGCTGAGCAAATATAAATACATGTGCTAATTTTACCTTTAAGTGCAACCAGAAAAAGGATAATTACAAACATTACCCATGTAATTCAGTCTAATTTCAAAAGACCCAATAATCATTCAAAATTAGTTATATCCTCCTGACATTAGTTTCTATTTTACAAATTCAACCTATTTGAAGGTGCAGTTGTCAGGTAAAATCAAACTTCTGGGGAGTACTCGTAATTTTGAAAAATAAATGAATTCTTTTATAATTCAGTCTAATTTTAAAAGACCCATGTAATTCAGTCTAATTTCAAAGATAAATGAATTCTTTTACAAACATTACCCATGTAATTCAGTCTAATTTCAAAAGACCCATTAATCTTTCAAAATTAGTTATATCCTCCTGACATTAATTTCAGTTTTACAAATTGAACCTATTTGAGGGTGCAGTTGTCAGATAAAATCAAACTTCAGGGGAGTACTCATAATTTTGAAAAATAAATGAATTCTTTTATAATTCAGTCTAATTTCAAAAGACCCATGTAATTCAGTCTAGTTTCAAAGATAAATGAATTCTTTTACAAACATTACCCATGTAATTCAGTTTAATTTCAAAATACCCAATCATCTTTCCAAATTAGTTATATCCTCCTGACATTAATTTCAGTTTTACAAATTGAACCTATTTGAGGGTGCAGTTGTCAGATAAAATCAAACTTCAGGGGAGTACTCGTAATTTTGAAAAATAAATGAATTCTTTTATAATTCGACAATAACTTAGTTTATGAAGAAAATATCCTCCTTTCAACAGATTGAATTTATCAAAATCTATATCTATCAAATGCAGTAAGACATAGTTCTTGTAATGTCAGATTCTTTGTAGAACAACGCCAGAAAGAAAATCAAGATCTTTAAATTAATCTACCTCATTATTTGCATTTTGTATCAAGCATTATCATTGACTTATGAGATCTACTGTCAACTTAGCAAAGTTCTTTTTCATAATCATAAACTCTCATGATTATAGTAACAACATTCATATCACCACCTAAATTTCCAAGTACCAAACATGCTTTATAGTCGAGCACTCAAACTAATTTATCAATCATCTCAAATGACATGAACACCAGTAAAGTACCATATTTATATTCCCAGTTCCAAGGGCTTTCAAGGTGTCAGAAACTTAATTGAGAGGCCAAAAGGGTTTTTACCGTGGAAGTAGCGTAAGTTGGTCCAGAGCCTTCAATGAAAATAAGTCCTTGTTCTGAGGCCTGGTTAATTGCCTATAAAGCACGACGAAGTTGCATATGAGTAGATTTGAAAACAAAACTTTTACAACTATGAGAGTCGAAATATTTCAATTTGTTCATACTCGACCCAACAACATGATTAATATAAGTAATATAAAATAAACTTTCCAATTCCAACAGCCTATGTACAATCTTAAAGATATAGAGCATTAAAAATGATATAATGGGAAGAAATTATACCTGGAAAACGCCTTTAAGTTCTTTTTATTATCATTTGCATTTTATCGAACACTTTCTCGACGTGCTTTTGTTGTGCCTGCTCAATAAGTTCACAAGCTTCTTCGATGAATTTCTTGGGCGATCAAGGTGATTTTGGATGCAGCTGAAATGTTCTTCTGAAATTTTGCAACTGAGAATTTTTCCCGAAAGAAGCTGCAAAATCTGTTGCTCCGCAAGAGGCGCGTGGGAATGAAGCGTGGTGCTACAAAATCTGTTGCTCAACTTTGGCGTGGGAATGAAGCGTGGTGTAATGTCCCAGTGGCGGCTTAGCCGTTGGCAGCCGAGCAGCAGGCCAATGCATTTCAGCTGGTGAAGGAGTATGAGATGGGTGTCAAGATTAAGATGGGTTATAGAAAGAGGAAGGATTGCATTAATGTGATTGTGCCGGCAAAGAATCTGAAAAAATGATGGGTGTTTATTGAATATTAATTAGAAAAATAAAACACCTTTAATAAATAATATGCATTCCAAACTTGAAGATTTAAAAAGAAAAAGAGAGAAAATTTGAATGCTTTCATCTCTTTTTTCAATAATACAACTTATTCAAATATAAGGAAATTATACTCAACTTAAAATTAATGTTTTTTTACAAAATCAAATTTGTAAAAACTGAGTTTTAAAAGTGTTAGCAACTAATTAAATAAAAGTGTTACTTAAATTGTTGTTGAATTAAAGTGATACAAATTTATGTTACAAAAATTTAACAAAAGAAAAAAAGTGTTACTTAAAAAGTGTTACCTAATTAAAGTGTTACGTATAAGTGTTGCATATTTGTAAAGTGTTACATAAATATTATAATATAAAAAGTGTTACAAACATATGTTACAAGAAGTACCTAATATAGAAAGGTTACAATTTGATGTTACGATATAAAAAGTGTTACAATTTGATGTTACTATAGGTCACTTTTTTTGTAGTGGTTTCACCATGTACAAGCATGCAAGCACAAGGTACAACTATGCATAAAAACTCAAATAATGCAAGTTAGCAAAACTTGAAAGCATGAATGGATAAAGCAATGAAAATAGACGCGAAAGTTTAAAACTTTATGAAAAATAACAAGTAATGAAGACTAGATCTAAGATTAAGCATGAAACAAAGCACAAAAATTTAATTCAAAATAAAGCATGTGTAAAACTCAAAATCAAGACGATCCAAGACCCGATCTATGATCTAGACGTGTCACTCATCTAGATTCCATAGCCAATTCTTAAGATCTAACATGAATTCAAGGTGCTAAGACAAAAGGCATGAAAATGAAGAAAATGCATGAAACATGTGGAATTGCATGAAATTAAATGATCTAGGCCTCAATCTATGATCTAGTTGTGTCACTCAACTAGATTTCATGGATGATTCACAAGATCAAACAAAAATTTTAATACCTAAGGCAAAAATCATAAAATAAATGAAGAACAAAGCATGAATTTAAAAGAAAGCTTACTAAAATTGAATGGTGAATCCAAAAACTTGATTAAAATTTCAAGGAATTAAAAATCCAAGGGAGTACTTGAATCCTTCTTAAGCTTACAAACCCAAGGCAAAGCTTGAAATTAAATCTATAGAGAGAAAGTAATCTCAAACCCAAGCTTGGATTGGGAGGAGGTGTTTTTACAAAATGAGAGTAAGGTTCTATTTATACAAGGTAATTAGGGGCAAATTGGTCAATTATACCATATGAGCTTGGATTTCCATGTTTTGAACAAATTTGACCCAAAATGGTCAAAATAGACCATTTGGGTCGAATGGGCTCGGTATGGCTCGGGTGCTGGGCGAGATGGCTCGGAGCTGGGCAGAAATGGTCGGCTACTGTCGGCAGTTCTCGGCAGGAGTGTGCCGGCATGGCCGGCGGGCTCGGCAAATGCGCGCGCGGCTCGACAGGCGTGACTCGCAGTCGATCGACTGGCACGGCAGTCGATCGACTGCTCTCGGCAGGATGGGCGTGGGCGAAACTATCTGTCGAGCAGTCGACTCAACTCTCGGCAGTCGATCGACAGCTCTCGGCAGGTGCGCGCGGGACTGGGCGGGCGTGGCCAGCAGCTGTGCGCGGGACTTGGCGGGCATGTCCGACAGCGCTCGGCAGCTGCCGAGCAGCTTTGCGCGGGACTCGCCTTGGCTCGAGCCAAATCGAGCCAAGGGCCAATTTTCACCTTCTTTTTGCCTTCTTGTCAAAACCTAACAAAAATAAAACCCATCCACAAATTAATTGAACTCATATAACCATTTTAAGTATAAAATCAACAGGAAACACGAAAAGAAACAACAAAATGAGAAAACAAGCAAATAACCTAATGAAACTCGATTAAAAACTACTAAAATCAACATAAAACTCTAATTAAAAATACGAGAAAAACACCACAATTACATGCAAAACAAGAATATGACCATTATGAGCTCGCCTTTCCCCTTTGCGCAGTGGAGGATTGATATTGTGGGGCCCTTTCCAAAAACATCCGGCAAGAAACAATACTTGGTGGTCGCGGTGGACTACTTTACGAAGTGGGTGGAGGCCGAGGCTATGACAGGAATTGGCGAGCAGAATGTCATAGATTTTATTTTTAACAGTATCTTTTGCAGGTATGGCGTTCTGTGGGTGCTCGTCTCGGACAATGGAACCCAATTTAATGGGCAGATGATTACGGAATGGTGTAAAACAATGGGGATGAAGCAGCGATTTGCCACTGTGGCACATCCCCCAAGCCAATGGACAAGTTGAATTCACTAATTGAATTATTGTGCAGAGAATCAAATTACGATTGAAAAAGTCAGGGGCACTTTGGCACAAGGAGCTCGGATCCGTCTAATGGGCTTATCGAACAACCCCACTAACTACTACAGGCGAATCACCCTTTAGCCTAGTCTATGGTATGGAGGCTGTTATCCCAACAGAAATAGTGGGAGGATCTCAACGGCTATCAGCATTCAATGTGGAATAAAACTAATGATTATCCAGGGGAGCTATCAAAATAATAAATGAGATACGTGACAGGGTCGCAGCACGCGTGGAAAGATATAAACAATGAATTTAGGAGACCTTTAACAAAAGGTAAAATGAAGATACTTCCAGGTCGGCGACCTCGTCTGGAAGCGGGTTGACGCGATCTACAACACAAAGGAGTTGGATCCAAATTGGATAGGACCATTCAAGGTCATCAAAGTACTATAAGGGGGAGCATACATGCTCAAAGATGCAAAAGGGAAAGCTTTACCAAGAATCTGGAATGTCTGCCACTTGAATAAGTATTATGCCTAGCTTTCCGGACGATAGGCTTGTACTTTTAACAAATCTATCTATACTTATCTCTATCATGAACTGACACTCCTTTAGGTCGGTGGTGAACTCGTACTTTTGTCGCACTTTTTGCCCACTATGGGCCGATATCTATCAATAATAAATAAAGGATTTCTTATGGAATTCTATGAAGTTCTATGGTTTTATCTATATGATTAAGTCCCAAAGCTCCTATTAGGTTGGTGATGGGATTTATGTGCATGGCAATGGCTGGTTTTATGTGAAAACATTTTTGATTTACATGTTCTCGCACATCCTTAAATATGTTTGATTTACATATTCTAGGATGTTTTGAGGGGAGGCCTGTTTGACTTACATGTTTCCTCTCAATTCTTATGTGTTTTGTTTGGTCTTACGTGTTTTTCTTGGTTGTATATGTTTATTTGGTCTTGTGTGCGTTGTTTGAACTTATGTGCTTTGATTGATCTTATGTTGGAACATGTTTGATTTACATGTTGCTCGCATGTTTTTAGAATATGTTTGTTTTACAGACTTCGTGCGGTCTCTATGCGAGTAATTTTGGTTATAGAGCAGGTCTATGTGCACTACAAAAAAAATCAAAATTTCCGAGGGATTTTTCCCTCGGAATTAAGCAAAAAAATCCCTCGGTTTTGGTTAAACCGAGGGAAATTCCGAGGGAAAAATTCCCTCGAAAAAACCTTCCTCGGAAATCCGTTCCGAGGGAAATAAATCCCTCGGAATTACAAAACTGAGGGAATTCCGAGGGATTGTTTCCCTCGAAACCATTACCGGACAATCCCTCGGAAATCCGAGGGAACATTTCCCTCGGATTTCCGAGGGAGTCCCATTCCCTCGGATTTTTCAAAATTCCGAGGGAACTTTCCCTCGGTATTTTTTATTTTTTTTATTAATTTTTAATT
>BMAC01000493.1:2669-14592 GCA_014905375.1 Phtheirospermum japonicum
TTTCACTTAAGGCATTACTTTTGCTAGTTAAACGACAACGACGGATGACTACTGAAAAAGAATTTTTCTGCAAAATGAACGAGTACTAAATTCAAACTTCTTAGTCATTACTAAACTACACTGGCAGGATCTAGCAAAGTACTCGTTCAAAATCTTAATACGTGAAAGATAATTCGAAAACGAGTCTGTTAAAGTTGAAAACTTCCTTTGAAAACAAAAAAAAATTAGATTTAAGATTCGAAACTACTTCAATAAAAATTGAAACTAATATTGCATAAATCAAAATTTTCGCTCAAAGAATTCAAAACTAGTTAAGACTATCTTTAGATGCAAACTACATGAAACTTACTGACGCACAAATGGCAGACAATTTCAATTAATTCGAAACTACTAATTACATATAAAAATCTCTTGAAATCAGATAGTATCTACGCCTACGATTAGGAAAACACTTCCGAAAAAAATGAAAAAAAATGAATTTGGGACAAAACGAAAACGGATAGCTAAAATTTCAAAGCTTACTTTGTACGAGGAATCGCCTTCGCCTTCTTCTTCATATGACCAGGATTATTTATAGTTGAGCTAGTAAACTCCAAAACGGAAAGGATTGTGCAATTACTGCATCACCCGGAAAAAAATTTCCAATCAATCAAACTATTTGATTTGATGTGGAACAAAAAACACAGAGGATATGGTATATTTGTGGAGTTAAATGGAATGGATTTCGTGCGGATTCTTTCAGTTTGTAATGTGAAGATGCAAGTTCAATTCCCGCGGATAAAGGACAATAATTTGGTACTGGGTTTCAAATGGAGTTTGGAATTCTCCTTCCCCAGCATCGATTTCCGCAAGTGGGGGGATCTGATTCGGACGGAAGTGCAAGCGAATCACCTTGGGATTCAGCTTCACCTTAGGATTCAACCGATTCAGATTCTTCTTTCCATTGTGTGTCGCCATATTTTTTGAACATATGCCGAGGATTAAGATTTTTGGGAAACGCGCTAATTACGGTTAATTAGAAGACAGAGAAAGATAATGTATAGTGTCACACTGATGACAATTTTCAAGGGTATTTTTGTAACTACTTAAGAGTTTAGGATTTTTAGGGAATAGTAAATTTGACTGGACAAACAGGGAAGTTTTTTTTTTCCTTTAGGAGTAGTTGGGAATTTTCCCTTATAATTTTACTTTATATAATACTTTTCATAATCATCGAGCCGGCAAGGGGAAGACTATATCATTCTAAGATGAAGTCCATACTCTATCACTAGGCACTAATTCTTTGATTGGTAACTACAATCCCAACTCCAACAGGGTTGACGAAGTTTGGATTGATACCGATATTATTGAATTTATCGATCTACCTCTGCCATTGCCGGTGAAGAAGTGCCCGAGCACATGGATGATGATTTGCCTCCAAACAATCGTACTTGTTCTCGAGCAGTGGGGGAGTTAAAAATTGAACCGTTTGAAATATCATTTTGATAAAGTGGAGATCCTACTGTCCACAACGAGCAGCCCCTTGAAGATGGCAAAGAAAGAAAAAAGAGGTACATAGTCAATTGAAACTATTGTAAAACACAATACCAAACAAAGAAGCTGTGGGAGGATACGGGAATATGTGCAACTATTTCAACAACAAACATCCCGACCAAGCGAGCATCGATAAGACTCAAGCACAACTGTACAGAGTGTTAAGGATTTTTTTTCTTGGGAATAATTCCTTATTTAGTTATTTGCCTTTCTTAGGCCCAAAATATATTAGGGAACTAAAATTAGGACTCTAGATTTGTTTCCTAGTTTGTATACAAGACTTTAATTATTCCTAGATTGTGTTTAGGATTTGGTTTTAGGATTCTACCAATTTTAGGACTCTAGGACTCTTCTATTTAAGACAAGACAAGGCCAAGAGAAGAGGATACCTTCAATACTCTTACATTCACGACTTTTCGAGAAGGATTTTTACGCACGGGAAATTCAAGGAGAAATCGCACGACGCAAGATGCACGGCAAAGCAAGGAAGGAAGAACACGACGTACTACTTGGAGCCAATAATCGTGATTAACAAGTTCTTCAAAGTTGCGTGACCAACGGAGAAGATCTTGCCATTCCGGCAACAAGTATTTAGTATCAAGCTTCTTGATATTTAGTTTTCATATATTACTTTATATTTTGTATTGAACTTAAAAAGAAAGAAATATGGTTTTCGGGTTTGTACACCCAAGTTCACAAGTACTTTTACTTGTGAACTGAATTTGTTTAATCGTGTTCTCGTATTTTAATTTCCGCTGCATAAATTTAAATTTACTCTGGTCGATGTTGTTAACTGATGTTGGTAACATTGATTAACAACATCGTGAATTTGAGAATTATTCGTATATCCATAGACCTTCTAATTCTACACAGAGCACGTGTAAGCACAAACTCCTCTTCTTTATTTATATATTCCGATGCACTCATAGAAACGAATTAGCTAAGTTTGTTGCTTCTAGGTCCGTTCCTTTGAACTTTGTCAATGATAATTTATATGAATCCTTCACCAACTTTCTTTCAATCCCTTGAGTAAGAGAGTCTCACGATCTACAGTTTTTCGTGATATTAGAAAAGTTGTTGTTGAATATAAGTTAAACCTTTCTAATGAATTTGCTAGTTAACCGAATAAAGTTTCAATTTATTTGAATGTTTGGAGTGATCATTAGGAATGAAACTCTTACATGGGCGTTACATGCATTGAATTGATAAGACATGGACTTTACAAAAACGTTTACTTGCATTTAGAGGTTTTAAACATCCTCATAATGCATATTCTATTTCTCAACCAATTCATTCGATTTGTAAAAAATGTGAGCTAATATCAAAAATATTTTCAATTTTATTTGATAATGCTACTTCTAATGCAGTCAGTATTCATGAGTTTGTTGATATTTCTCAACCATCTATTGGTTGTATATTTTTTCATATTAGATGCAAATGCCTTATTTGAAATTTCCGCACTCAGGATGGTTTGAATTGTTTGAAAATGAGCCTTCTCCTATTAAAATGACAGTTTTAATTGTTCAGAACGAAGGTAAAAACGCAGCAACTAATTTATTAAAAACGAAATCTAAGGTTCAAAGCTTCAGCGATTCAATGGTTCAAACGATTCTAATTATCAAACGGAAAGCAATAAATACTTAAAAACATAAATTAACTAAGAATTAATCTAAAAGAAATAACTAAAGTTTAGAGAACTTATTATTGTCTAAAAAGTGCTGAAAGATTGTTGTAGATACGGACTACGAACGGTTGATCCTTGGTCGATAAAATCGGAGCTTGAACGAACGTCTTCGTCTCGGTGCCTCGGATCTTTGAATCTTCGACGTAGATCTTTGAAATATGTTGTAGGGTGTTGAAAATAGGTTTCTCAACCCTAGGTAAGTGTTTTGGGTCGTGGTTGTGTGTTTAAACCGAAGTATGAAGGGTTTATATAGTTATTGTCAGTCTTGGCGCGCAAAAAACCCTAAAATAACGAAACTGGGCCGTCGCGTCAACGGTGCGTCGACTGATGCGTGCCAGTGCTCGGCGTCAGTGCTTGCCTGGCCGAGTGCGTCGGCTGGGCGGGTGGGTCGACTGGGGTGCGTCGACATCGACGCTTCAGCAAGTTGCGTCGACGTTGCGTCGACATCGGTGCGTCGACATCGACGCTTTAGCAAGTTGCGTCGACAGTGCGTCGACTGACGCGGATCATGGCTCGCGTCGACGGGGCCGTCGACGGTCGCGTCAGTCGACGCGAATGCGCGTCTGTCTCCAATTCTCGATCTTTTGCTACTCGTTTCACCGAAAAGCTTGTTCTTCACTTCTTGAACATCGAACCTCGTCTAATACGCGTTAAACTCTTCCGGTTACTTAGCTGTAAGGTGAAAAATAACGAAATATCACCTACTTGCATCAATTACGATCAAAATGCGGTAAAATAAGCTGGAATTATAAAAATACGAGATTAAGCTTAAATCGTCCAACTTATATCAAAAACAATAAGAAAAATAAACTAAAATACTAATAAAAACCAAGACAAATCCGTGCTAATCAAGAGATGCAGGTGCTGAACCCAGAGATTTGAGTGATGTTGGTAACAATGTTGATACGGGGATAACAACATCAACTCCAGCTGCCGCAAAGTCAGATTCTAATCCAAGTGTGGAGAATCCAGCTGGACCCATTGACTTGAATCAGAGAAATATTCCTTCAAAAATTCAGAAGAATCATCCTATGAGCCAAATCATTGGAGATCTCGATGAAAGAACTACAAGAAAACGACAAATAAATTTCAAAGAGATGGTAAGGTTTGTTTGCTTGTTTACTAATTGTTCTAAAACTCGAGAATCTTTGTATTTTCCTAAAACAGAGCCCAAGCGAGTAGAGGATGTTCTTAAAGCCAATTATATTGCAGCTGGAAGTGCTTGTACACAGTTATTGTGGATGAACCAAATGATAGAGGACTACGGTCTACATAGAAGAACATTGACTGTGCTTTGTGACAATTCCAGTGCCATTGATATCTCAAAAAATCCAGTCCAGCTTTCTCGAATCAAACACATTGACATAAGGTACCACTTTATTCGAGATTTGGTTGAGAGGAAGATAGTTAGCCTTGAGCATATAGGAACATTCAATCATCTTGCTGACATCTTCACGAAGGCATTAGATTACGAGGCCTTCTCTCGTTTGAGAAGAGATCTCGGTATGTGCATTGTCTAACCAATGTTGGTTTGTGATGTTGTGACACCTCTTATCAACATCAGTCACAACATCTGTATACTTTTGCATGCATTTTTTATCTTTCTTTTCATACATAATCATAATGCATTGAGTTTGATTGAAAGTGCAATAAGGTCCTGTGTTGCAATAAAAGTAATGGCAAAAAGAACCAACCTCTTCATTTAGGTGATTGTGGGATTTATCCGCAGAAACAGGTTTTCTCCCAGGTCCAAAAATAAGAGATTTTTAACAGCAATTGCTGAAGATTAAAAGATTCAAATCCCTTCAAGGATGAACAAAATCTGGATACAAAATGATCCAATCTTTAAATATTAGCTTCTTGAGAGATCTTGACGTAGTCATTAATTTGGGTTAAGGGGTAAGTTTCCATTGACTTCACCTAAGGCAATGTTGGTTTATAATGTTGTTAGTAATAAAAAGCAACATTAGATCAAAACACTGTAAACATTATGTGTTCTGTTTAACCTTTTAGGTCATAAATTTTAGGCATCCCATAGGACATCCATACTTTGTGAAGATGCCATCTTGCTGTGCGTTTTATTTCTTGTGTTTTTGTCTATCTTGAATTCTCTTAATCCTCTTTTTGAATCTTGCTAACCGCGTGTTTCAGTGGAGTTGTAATCGGACGGTTGGACAGGTAATAACAGGTTAATTTGGCGAGTGAAAAATTGCTTTGCAAAGGCTTTGTTCAACTATGGTGATGGTTTATAAAAATCTAACTCTATCTCGGTTTTAATTTGTAGTTGGGATTTGTAGTTTTTATTTTCAAAATTGAGATGATGGAGTAGTTGAGTTGAGATCGTGAGTCTTATTTTGAGAAAGAGTGGGGGAGTTATTTTCTTAATTTTACTTTTTCTTTCTCCAAATTTTACTGCCTGCGACACTCGATTTTTTTTGTTTGTAGTTGTTTTCAATCTCTTGCAGGATATCGAATTCACCCAAAGAGAGAAAAGAAGCAGTCCAAAGCTGCCATGTCAGCTTATGTTGGTTATGGTGTTGTGACACTGAAACCAACATCCCCTGCAGACAATTTCGCCTCTTCTCCAAGCTTCGATTCTGATAATGTTTCATCTCCACGAGGTTCTTGGCGAGTGAAGCTGAGGAGCTGTTATTGGGATTTCAAAATCGAGGCATGACTGCTGAGCGCCAAACCCCCGTTGGTGTTTTCGTGAATCAGAATCTGATTACCTTCTTTAGGCATCGTGGCGCCTCTTTGAGCTGGTGTCATGTTTGATGTTGGTTCTGGTATTCCCAACATCAGTACCAACATGGCTCCGTTTGTCCGAGCCCAGTTTACTTTGTTTGATAATAAGGTTGCACATCACCAGGCGCTTCGGGACTCGTTTGTTGAGGTCCTTTTGCTTTCAGAACAAAAAGGGGGAGAAGAATGTAGAAGATGCTGGTTCGTATTTGTTTGTTTTCAACATTGGATACTTCTTTTAGGGGGAGTTTCTAATGTAGGGGGAGTTTTTACTCTTTTGATTATTTTCATGCGTTTTGGGTATTTTGTCCAGAAAGGCAAAAGGGGGAGATTGTTAAGGATTTTATTCTTGGGAATAATTCCTTATTTAGTTATTTGCCTTTCTTAGGCCCAAAATATATTAGAGAACTAAAATTAGGACTCTAGATTTGTTTCCTAGTTTGTATACAAGATTTTAATTATTCCTAGATTGTGTTTAGGATTTGGTTTTAGGATTCTACCAATTTTAGGACTCTAGGACTRTTCTATTTAAGACAAGACAAAGCCAAGAGAAGATGATACCTTCAATACTCTTACATTCACGACTTTTCGAGAAGGATTTTTACGCACGGGAAATTCAAGGAGAAATCGCACGACGCAAGACGCACGGCAAAGCGAGGAAGGAAGAACACGACGTACTACTTGGAGCCAATAATCGTGATTAACAAGTTCTTCAAAGTTGCGTGACCAACGGAGAAGATCTTGCCATTCCGGCAACAAGTATTTAGTATCAAGRTTCTTGATATTTAGTTTTCATATATTACTTTATATTTTGTATTGAACTTAAAAAGAAAGAAATATGGTTTTCGGGTTTGTACACCCAAGTTCACAAGTACTTTTACTTGTGAACTGAATTTGTTTAATCGTGTTCTCGTATTTTAATTTCCGCTGCATAAATTTAAATTTACTCTGGTCGATGTTGTTAACTGATGTTGGTAACATTGATTAACAACATCGTGAATTTGAGAATTATTCGTATATCCATAGACCTTCTAATTCTACACAGAGCACGTGTAAGCACAAACTCCTCTTCTTTATTTATATATTCCGATGCACTCATAGAAACGAATTAGCTAAGTTTGTTGCTTCTAGGTCCGTTCCTTTGAACTTTGTCAATGATAATTTATATGAATCCTTCACCAACTTTCTTTCAATCCCTTGAGTAAGAGAGTCTCACGATCTACAGTTTTTCGTGATATTAGAAAAGTTGTTGTTGAATATAAGTTAAACCTTTCTAATGAATTTGCTAGTTAACCGAATAAAGTTTCAATTTATTTGAATGTTTGGAGTGATCATTAGGAATGAAACTCTTACATGGGCGTTACATGCATTGAATTGATAAGACATGGACTTTACAAAAACGTTTACTTGCATTTAGAGGTTTTAAACATCCTCATAATGCATATTCTATTTCTCAACCAATTCATTCGATTTGTAAAAAATGTGAGCTAATATCAAAAATATTTTCAATTTTATTTGATAATGCTACTTCTAATGCAGTCAGTATTCATGAGTTTGTTGATATTTCTCAACCATCTATTGGTTGTATATTTTTTCATATTAGATGCAAATGCCTTATTTGAAATTTCCGCACTCAGGATGGTTTGAATTGTTTGAAAATGAGCCTTCTCCTATTAAAATGACAGTTTTAATTGTTCATAAAAAAAAAAAAAAAAAAATTCAATGAAAATGGGTGAGATTTTGTGCAGATAACCAGCTTCATAGCAAAAAAACAAAAAAAAAACAAAAAAAAAAGAACAAAAAACCACATGATGTGTCTACTCGCTGAAACTCTACACGCAAATTTTTGAAAGACATATTCGTATAGAGAGGTATTGTGTGAATTTTTTAGCCAACTACAAACTGGGATAGTGTTATATACAAACCAATGGACTACATGCCAGTATTTGAATTTTTTTTTTTTTTAAAGTTGTTTGATGATACTTCTAAATGATTTTTGGGGGTTTATTATCCTACTTTTTTTTTATCTTATTGTTGAACATTATGTTAAAATTGCATTCATTTTTAGGGAGTGTATGAAAATTGATAATTTGGAATAATCTGTTATTTAAATAAAATAAAAATGGTCGAAGTATTTTATTACTTTGCCAATACTTTTGTAGTTGCTACATTATTAGATTGTAATAAATAGAGAAAGTGGTTTAAACCTTTATATAAATAGTTATTATGATACTTTATTGCCGTTTGAAGATTTTGAAATTCCTTCTATTAACAGTATTTTTCAAAATGTTGAAAAGTCTTTATATGATATTTGTAATGAATATAGTATAAATTCTGAGGGTCTTTTTCCAATGACTCTTTTGGACGATAAACTTCTACTAGAATCGCTAATCCAAGTAGAAGTGGTGGCAACGACAAAATCGAGGGATTTTAGAAATTTTTGAAATTAAAAAAAAAAAACAATGATAGGTCACTCGGGTTACTCCTTCGATTCTAACCTTTGTCGGAAATTTGAAACTTATTTAACGACGTATAATTAGGCACGTTGGGAAAAATGAAGTCGATACGATCTTGATATTTTGAATTCGTTGTCATCAAGGAAAGCACTTTATCACATTGTTACTATCGTCGAAGGAGATTTTGATTGTTTCTGCATCAACCATTCAATTAAACAAGCATTTAACGATAGGGGTACATGTTGGACCAGTGAAGATCCACCATTAGACCTTATAATCTCGAAAATCAATTGTTGTTGCATGATTAGGTCAACACCGACCAGCGCAACAAAAAATGTTCTTAATGAAGATGAAAAGGGCGAGACGTATGGTACTGGATCTAGAAATAAATACGTAAATAGATGACACTCTTCGCCCGACTTCCAACCCCATCTCAAACTCTTCCTCATGCCCTTTGTAAGATAAGTTAGGTAAGTGAATATTACTTGGACTTTGATTCATAAGTTATGGAAATACGTAGGTAATTTACTTTAATTATTTGAAGTTAAACTTTCGAATTTTAAGTCCGAATATTTGAAAATAGTTCAAGTTCAATTTCTTTTTAACATTTTTATAAAATTTATTTAAACTATTATTTCACACTTAATCTCATTCATTTTACAAAATCTTAATAATAAATAGAGCAAAAAATCGAAAAATACGAATTTCAAAATAAAAAATACTCCGGCGAAACCACCATAACCGAACCGGGAACGAACCGTAACAGACAGTTCACAAACTAACAATCGGCCAGTTCCACAGTCCGATAACAAATTGTCATTTAGTGAACGGCCAATTTTTAACTGTTGTTCATGTTTAATCTGACATACCATAAGTGATAATTAGGTTGAGAGGTGCTCACCGATTTTGTTAGGAACAAACCGTTTGTAACCGTGGTCAACGATTCGGGTAACCATTGATCACGATTTGTAACCATGAATTGTTATACCACTGTTTGGTGTCAGTTCCTGAAAATCTCAAACTGTAAACTTAATAGAATCAAAGAACCGTTACACAAATCAAAAGAATCAAAGGAATAACCGTTACAAATCAAAAAGAATAACTGTTACAAATCATAGGGATTGTAAATTAAAGACTTACCTTATTTTGTTATATTTCTCTTGTATATAAAGGCTAGTTAGAATGTACACAATTCATTCAAGTAATCCAATATACTTGTCTTACATGGTATCAGATTACATCTTGAAACCCAATTATTTTTTTCCCTCTCCTTCTTTTCTCAATGGCTGGCTCTCCCTCCGATACTCTACCATATGCAACTCTCATCCATATGCTCACTATTCGGCTTACCTCTACAAACTACTTACTATGGCGTAGCCAAGTTTCCTCTCTTCTCATAGGCCAAGGTCTTGTTGATCTCATTGATGGCGCACAACCAGCGCCTCCTCCTGAGATTACTGCTGCCGGATTAACTACTCCAAACCCAGAGTATCTAAAATGGCGTGTTGCCGATCAACGTCTCGTCTCTCTTCTCTATTCTTCTCTTACCGAATAATCCATGTCTGTCGTCATTGGTTGCTCCACTACACGCGAAGTCTGGTTGGCGTTGGAACATACATTCAGCCACCAATCCAAGGCAAGAGAATTCCGCCTCCGAGGCCAGCTGCAAAATCTCCGGAAAGGTGACAAATCCGTTGCAGATTTTGGTCGTGAATTCAAACTCATATGCYACCAATTATCTGCGATAGGGATCTCAATTGATGAATCCGATAAAATACATCTTTTTCTGAAGGGATTGGGTTCCGCCTTCTCAAATTTCTCGGCAACCCAATTGGCCATGACACCTTCATTTTCTGATCTCCTCAACAACGCCGAAGCTTGGGATATGTTTCAGCAAACCCTCGAACCGCCTTCAATTCCACAAGCTGCCTTTGTCGCTCATTCAAGCTCACGACCATCCTCTCAGCCGCCCACTGGTGGGCGCGACAGTTCGCAATATTCGAGGGGACGTGGTCAGCGGCAAGGTGGTCGTGGCCCTTGGAAGAAACGTCTACCTCACTGTCAAGTTTGCCGGGTAAATGGCCATTATGCAAATGCATGTCCGGATCGCTTCGACAAGTCTATCGGCACTGCCTCTTCCGCAAATATTATCGAGGTTTTTTCTGCCGCATGTAACACAGCAGATCGCCCAGCTTCCGATTGGTACTTGGACACAGGTGCCTCCGCGCATATGACGCCTTTCTCTCAAAACTTGGACGCCTCTTTGCCGTACACAGGTTCGGATTCCGTTATTATTGGAAATGGTGCTAATTTACCTATCTCTAAAATTGGTCATTGTCACTTAAATTCATCCATTAAATTATCCGACGTCTTGGTTGTTCCGGGTTTAACTAAAAATCTATTATCCGTTAGCAAATTAACCAATGACTTGTTAGTTGATGTCGTGTTCACTGTTGATTGTTTTACGGTTCAGCATCGAGTAACTCGGGAAATTCTGGCCCGAGGCAAACTTAAGCATGGATTATATATATTGGATGATGTTCAGATGGCACTAACTGCTGCTCGAAGACCCACGATTTCTTTTGAGTTATGGCATTCCAGGCTTGGTCATGTTCCATTTGATGTCATTTCTTTTTTAAATAAAATTGGGTATATTTCTATTACTGCTATTTTACCCAAACCTGTTATTTGTGACTCGTGTGAAAAAGCGAAAAGCAAACGCTTACCTTTTAGTTTGGATGAGAAACGTTCATCTTTTGTTTTGGACATTGTTCATTGTGATTTATGGGGGCCCGCTCCTGTGGACGAAAAAATTCGAACAACGAACGAGGCAAAGCTTTCGTAAAAATATCGGCGATTTGTAAGTTGGAAGAAATGAACCGAGTCTCCAGACGACCAGCAGAGACGAGTTCACGAACAAAGTGCAAGTCAATGTCAATGTGTTTGGCGCGACGATGAGAGCTGGGATTTTGACTTAAGAAGACTGCACTGGTGTTGTCGGAATAGAGAGTCGGGCATGAAGGAAGAGGAACCCTAAGTTCCTTTAGCAGCTGAAGAATACACACTATTTCGGAGGCCGTATTTGCTAAAGCACGGTATTCGGACTCACAACTGGAACGAGAAACTGTCGGTTGTTTCTTTGCACTCCAAGATATAAGGTTACCCCCAAAGTATAGAGAGTAACCATATGTGGAACGGCGAGTCTCCACACACCGAGCCCAATCAGCATCGGAATAGGCAACAAGTGACGAGCCAGAATGACGAGTAAAGGAGAGATCGAAAGCTGGAGTGCCTTTCACATAACGAAGGATTCTTTTGACTGCTTGGAAGTGGTTAATGGTAGGTTTGTGAAGATGTTGACTTACAAGATTGACAGCAAATGATAAATCGGGCCGTGTAATTGTGAGGTATTGTAGAGCTCCAACCAAAGAACGATAGAGAGAGGGATCATGGAAAGTTTCGCCATTTGTAGAGAGTTGACTGCCAGCCACTAAAGGTGTTGAAACAG
>BMAC01000493.1:17267-34338 GCA_014905375.1 Phtheirospermum japonicum
CCGAGAGAAACCATCCACGAAAAATAACATAATAGCGAAAACCAGAATCAGAAGTGCAAGCTTCAAGTTGGGCCTCATCCCACGTCTCGCTTGAGGGGGGATAATAGAATCAAAGAACCGTTACACAAATCAAAAGAATCAAAAGAATAACCGTTACAAATCAAAAAGAATAACTGTTACAAATCATAGGGATTGTAAATTAAAGACTTACCTTATTTTGTTATATTTCTCTTGTATATAAAGGCTAGTTAGAATGTACACAATTCATTCAAGTAATCCAATATACTTGTCTTACAAAACTAATCACCGAGAAAATAATAAATAAATAAAACTAAAAAACCAACTAACTGTCTTGCGTTAAGTGAATCATAATCATCTACTTGGACGCAACGGTTAATTTAACCTGTGGTTTGAACAGGACGAATACACCTAATTATGTCTCCTTTTCTTAGCCCTTAAGAGACTCAATAGCCTGACCCGATGTACATTCAGCATAAAATGGGGTTTGGGTTGGGCCAAGAAAATCTTGACTTGACCCGGTCCAATGGGCTCAGCCCGAGCTGTTGTCAGCTTTAGTGATAATGCTATGCTAAGAAATTATCCAAGAGTGCATATTCACACAAGTGAAGGAACAAAGACCTCAGTATCTTTTCGAATTGCAAGTTCTCCATTGATACTTATTGCTATTCTCTGTAACTATTCCCTTTCAAGCAGGTTCTTTAAGGGGTGGCAATGGGGTTGGGTCCGAATCCTGTGACACCAGGTGTAGCCAAACTTGGACGCACTGTAGTATATCTAGTGGAATTTACGTACTAAAGGCTTGATGTGCTAGAAACACATCCTAAACTAAACACCATCTAGTATGACCTTTACATCTTCAATATTTTTTTATTGGCATGAAATTTTGCTAGAATACAATCACGTGAATAATGCATGGGGGAAAAAAAAAGCCATAACAGCCCAAACAAAGATGAGACGATACTGACAAGTACTTAGGATACCACGCCACCACGAGAAAGGGGCCACAAAGAGAGGAAAGTAGGCACATTGAGTCCAAGATATATATCTGGATATGTCAAATTTTCTGGATTTTGATAATTGGAAAAATCGATGATTAAAAATGTCAGACAGACATTTTTTCCGGTGGTGCAGAGTTTCAGTGTGGTGCCTTTTGACCTCTCCGGATGGAGTTCACAACTTTGATATTGCGTAGTCCAGTGCATCTACCAGGAAATCTGCACAAGCCGAAACAATTGAAATATTTTACTCGTTTCATGCGCCATTGAGCCAAAGTACTTATGGTGAAATATCAGAAAACCACAAGGTAACAGATAGATGAGGCTTTTTTGATACAAACTTCAGTTAAATTCAAAAACTGACTACGAAGTTTAGAAAAACACTCCAGTATGTTTCCAAATTACAAAATGCCCCCTAAACGTATTATAAACATCTCTCTCCTTCATGTTTGTATTTACCTAAGTACCTAACAAATACCTCTCAACAGGAAGGTTTTTTTTTTGTTTGTTTTGGTGGCAACTAGACTGAACTAGAGAGGGTACTTTTTGTAATTAATAATTTTTGTAAATAAAGTCCCACAAACATTACCTGCATCATCTCTCGTAAAGCACATCGGGGGCTTTATTCTGAAGACATTCCCATGAAGGCCACCTTTCCCAACCAAAACTCCAAGTTCTACAATCAAGAAAAACTTGTTACATTAACATGTTTTAGCTATATTAACTAAATAATTAACAAATCAAGTCAACTTTTTTCCTCTCTGCACAACTGGGATTTTAGAATGGTTTTACGAACCTCTAAGGGTTTCAAATAAAACGGCAGTTTCAGCCTTGGCGGGTGTCTTCTTTATTCTGTCGGTCACAAGTTCTATACCGACCATTAAGCCCCTTCCTCTCACATCGCCAATTACTTGCAAAACAAGGATAATTAAAATATATATATATATTTACCACTCAATATCCGGCACAAAGAATATTATGCAAAGCAAAAAAAAAAAAAAAAATGAAGCTGGAATGCACAAGATTTGCAGAGACCCAATTATTAGCATTTGAAATGTAGAACGCTTGAAATTTTATTTTTTATTAAAAAACAATTACACAAAATATTTAGAAATTCTCAAGAAACAGAATACAAAGATGACCAATACATCACTAATAAGGCAATATAAAGAAATCTTAATCAGGTGGACAGTAAAGAAAACTTACTGTCGTGCTTTTCTTGAAGTTCTCTTAGTCGTTCGATCATGTGGGAGCCAACTTCGGCACAATGTTTTTGGCGTTGCTCCTTATCGATAACTTTGAGCACTGCAAGCCCACCAGCTGAGCACACAGGGTTGCCTCCGAAGGTGTTGAATTGTATCTTCTGAGCCATAACACTGGCTATTTCCGGAGTTGTCACAACGGCTCCAAGAGGCAAACCGTTGCCTATTCCCTGATTTTTAAGTACTTTCAGTTTTCAGTCAAATGAAATGTGCCATGTAAAGTTAGCCACAAGAACCAAACCAAATGCCTTCTAGTTGAACTGAATGAAAATACACGTCTGTGGGTAAAACCCCATTTGTAACCGGTTTCATGCTACGTGTTTTCATTTCCCAAACCCGAAACCGACTCATTTAATCATTTTCCTTAATTTTAAGAAATTATTATAGACAATTTTTTTTTACTGTTTTTTGGAAAACTTTAACAGTATCTTTTATACAATTTTTATTTTTTTATAAATTATAAAATTGGTCTGGTCACCAGTGGGTCTAACGGGTCTATTCATCGGGTTTGGGCCTGGGTCTGAGTACTTCCAAAAACAAAAAAAAAGGCTTCATATAGTGAGGTTTGAAGCCTGGACAAATGTGTCACAATTATGAAACAGAGAATTGACGCACACACCTTAGCCATGGTAACTATATCGGGAATGACACTTTGTGTCTCGAAACCCCAATAATGGCTCCCCGTGCGGCCGAAGCCCGTTTGCACCTCATCGGCAATGCACACACCGCCAGCTTTACGAACAATGTCGTAAACCAACTTCAAGTATCCGGGTGCTAATTCAACCGCTCCACCAACACCCTGTGGTCAGCAAAGAACTAAGATGTGAGGCCCTAGATCAGGGTCTATACATGGGGAATACCAGTATTAACAAATACAAGGGTCCAGATATAATTAAGAAGGGTGAATGACAAAACTACCCAGACGTTTAGTCTAATTACAAAAAAGCCTCTTGAGGTTTGATTCTGCCTTAAACCTTACCCCCTTCATAAGAAAAAAAATTTCATCCGTTTGACACAGAATCAAACCTCAGGGGTAGTTTTTGTAATTTTTGAAACTTTTCTGGGTTGTAATTACCCCAAAAACTCAGGGGCAGTTTATGTAATTCACCCTAATTACGAATAATAACCTGAATTGTCTCTGCAATAAATCCGGCAACTTGTCCTGAAGTAGCGTGATCGATGTGATCTTGCACTTCATCAGCATATCGTTTGGCGTCAGAGCCAAACACTCCGCGATATGGGTTCGGGTTCAGAACGTGATGAATTTCACCCTGCAGAGATTATAGCCAAGAATGCAAACAAAACTTTTTAATAAGACATTTAATGAACGCATAATGTTGGTCAAATAGATGTAAGAACCCTTGATATTTGACCTAATGAACAATTGAAATTACATAATATACCCTTGAAGTTTGATTCTTTGTTAAAATTAAGTGGTTGACTAATATTTTTATAAATGTGAAGGGTTTTTTGAAATGCTTTTTGCTTATGAAGGGGTATAAATGTAGGCCAACATCAAATCTCAGGGTAGTTTTTGTAAAAGTTAGCAGGGTCTCTTTTGTAATTAGGTCAAACCTCTGGGATATTTTTTGTAATTAACACTTATATATATTTTTTTAACTGGATAACATGGGAAAAAATCTCAAAAGTCGAGATTAACTTGCCTTCAAAGAGTCTTTAGTCCTTAAATGTGGGTGGGTTATAATAAATTTCAACAAAACATTAGCCCTACACTACAAGAAATCGATGTACAACATGCAGACCAGTCAATGATCAGTTGTTTTAGATGAGAAAAATGAGTTAAAATGAATCTCAAGATGTTATAGATTGATTGCTTATTTTATTTAATTATGTTTTAATTATGCTTATCTAAATAATTAGTGGGATTTGGGCCCTTAGGATTAGGGGTGGGGTTATTTATCTATTTAAATAATAGGTTGCAGTCTTTTTAGGTATTAAGAGATCATTGGACAGATTCGGCTTTAAGCTTGGAAAATCGGCGCTTGAGCTTGGAACAGACGAAGTCTGTTAAATTGTTTCTCGTTTTCTTCTCCAGTTCAATATTAATATAATTTTTTATTTATTTATTCTTTCCTCAATCCCTTGACTCTATCAGAAGATAAATAAACCTGAGGAATCGGATATTTCCAGGTGTTGAGAGCGGTGAGACCAATTGTATTCGAACTACCCCCATGATACGCGTTCCTCAAGGCAATCATCCCAAGGTTGCCAGTGTACAATCGGGCCATCAGCATAGCCAACTCGTTGGCTTCAGTCCCGGAATTTACAAAATATACAACCTAAATTTTCCAAGAAGAATTGGAAATACAAACATTGATAACCATAAGTTTTTGCAAACACTCGCCAAATGAATTAGAGATTTTGAAAATATAAGTCAGATAATAAAACAAGTCGGGATCAAAATGTGATGATATAAATGATAACCTTTAGGTTTCCGGGCATTTTAGACGCGAGGCCCTCTGCGAAATCGGCTATCGCGTGGTGAAGGTATATGGTGGTCGCATGCTGAAGAAGCTTGCTTTGTTCGATTATTGCGTTCAAGATATCGGGATGGCAATGGCCACAGGAAACAGTCACTATTCCTGCAAATGCGTCGAGATAACGCCTCCCGTTCTCGTCAAACAAATACTGCATTTTCCCTTCCACGATATTGAGCTGTTCGAACAGAAATTTCAATAACACATATTAAATCTTGCAAAATAAAGTGTCATTTATTGACTATGAGATCAAGAAACTTTTCTTTTCTCTCCTTTTTTTTTTTTTTTTTTGATAAATGCTATTTGAACAAGGAGAATTAAATGAAATTCTCAACTCAAGCAAAAAAAAAATCAGAAAAATTACTTAACTCAGACCCACATAACCCAAACAGAACAAAAAGGAACATTAATTCACAGGTACATAAAACAAATATCTCACACACACACACACAAAAAAAAAAAAAAAAAAAGAACTAAGATGATTGATGTGACAACGAAAAAATAAACTATAAAACAAAAATGAATTGATCAAGTCATCAAGAGCGTATATGCAATTAAAAACCCTATTTTAATTAATCCAGAAAACTCAAAATAGTGGAAAATAAATAAATAATAGACTCCATCAACATTTCAAACCCGCAGCAATATCCACAAAATCATCACAATTCTGTTAGAACACACACATTTTGCATGATGCATACGATATGAGATTCGGGCTTACGGGCTTTTGGTAGAAATAAAAAAGAGAGGGGCCCAAATATCTCTTGCGCTTCTCCAGAACATCATCGGCTAAAGGGCCATTGTACGGCTTCGGCTCGTAGTCGAAAGCCGGCAGCTCTGGCTTTTGAGCCGAGGCCGAGAAGCCGCGCTGCTGCAGCCCCACATTACCACCGAAAAGCCACCGCCTCGTGTGATTCTTAATAAAAGCTCCGCAAAAAAGTTTTTTCTCCAACCCCATGTGTAAAACAGACGATATTAATTCAATTCACAGTTCCACACGCAGTTAGCGTGAGCGTGACTGTGATGTAGGGGTCTGAGGAGGGCTGGATGGTAATTTGGAGAAATGGTGAGAGGGGATCTCTTTTAGGCTTCTTGGAGATGATGACGAGTTGATGTTGATGATGATGATGATATAGAATACAGTCAGCTTGAACTGAAAAAGATTCCATCAGATATGTTTTGATCTCGTTATTATTTATATATTTTTAACGACAAATAGATGATTATTAGTACTACTTATTTCATCACTGATAGGGCAGGTGGTAAGACCTGTTTTAGGCAGGACTAGGGTGACCAATGGTTCTGGTAGACCTTGACCAGACCTTACTCTCCAGAACAGTCTGGTCTGATCTCCTCAACAGAAGTTGTGTTGGGCTTGTTCCCTAGTAAAGCCTTGGAGAATTATTAAAAAAGTAGTTCAAGATAGGCTGGAGCTCTAAACCTAATCCGGGCTAAGTAGAAGGAAACAAGGTCAAGCTTGATCCTAGTGAAAGACCTGGTTGAGCCCTCTCAGCTAGTAGAGCTGATCAGCTCGGGCATCAGGATCATTGATAGGAAACGAGAACTAGGTCATGACAGATCTTGTTCCTTGAACCCCGTTAGAGGAGACAAGTGGGATCACTTATCAGAATTGATTGCTTAAACGGCCCTTGATTCGCGGCCTTGGTTCTCCGAGATCCCGGCTGGGGTCCCCACTAAGAGAAACTATAAATATCTCAACCCCCAGGCAGAGAGAGGTATGTCATTTTTTGTGCATTTCTTCTTTGATTGCTAAGAGAAACCTCATACGCTTTACTGACTTAAGCATCGAAGAGGTTTCCACCAGAGAACCACCGGTGGTCCTTTCTAACGTGTTTCTGTGCGCAGGTCAAGAAGGTATTCAAGGTTTTAGGCGTTGTTCTTGACGCAGGTCATATTTTGGGTTGAAACAATTGGCGACGTCTGTGGGAAAGTGATCAGGCTAAGACGTGAGGATTTCTTTTGGTTCCATGGCTTCATACGAATTACGGCGAAACTTGGTAGGGGAGTTCGGCGAAACGCCCAACTCCGCCGCGCCATGGGGTATGTCGCGGTCAGCAGAAACGTCCGCGGCAAGGCCCGAGGGAGCAGAGCCATCAGTGGCGGCAGGATCAGGCACCATGCCGCCCCCTTCCGGTGGAATAACACCTGCTGCTGGAGGGCTGCTCAACGATGTCCTTCTCAGACAGCTGTCTGAGCTCATCGGCAAAGCCGTGGAGACGGCTGTGGAGAAGAAGTTTGCAGAGATGACGACACCACTGCCCAACGCACCACTGACGAGAACTGCTCCGGCAGCGGAGACAGAGCCGCTGCGTGGCCAGCGCATGGATCGAACTCCTCTTCCAGATAGAGAAGAGCATTTATCTACGTCCGACAGCGAACCTCAAGCTAGACCAATCCAGGTCTAGCTGAGCAGATGCAGAGCTTGAAAAAAGAAGTGAGGAAGTTTAAGAAGAAGATGACGGGCACAGGCACGGTGCTGGCGCGGCGCGGCACTCCGTTTACGGAGGAGGTCATGCGCGACGATGTGCCGGCCTCATACCGATCTCTGGGCTTTGAGTACAATGGGACCACGAACCCGTGGGACCATTTGAGCAGATTTGAGATCGCAGCGCCTATGCATAAGTTTTCGGATGCGGTCATGTATCGGGTCTTCCCGATGACTTTCACTAAATCAGCACAGCTCTGATTTAGCCAGCTGCCGCCGAGGTCTATCAGTAACTTTGACGAATTCAGTTCAGCTTTCCTGCACCAGTTTACGAGCTGCCGGAACTACCAAAAAATGCCGCTTGAACTTTTCAGCTTAAAGCAGAAAGAGAATGAGAGCCTACGCGCCTACATCAACAGGTTTACAACGACTAAGTTGGAAGTGCCCTCCGCGTCTGAAGAGCTGTTGGTGAATGCTCTGGCGCAAGGTCTGGGGAGAGGGGAATTTTTTCAATCGCTGGTGGTGAAACCAGCTCTGAAATTTGGAGAGCTCTTGGAGAGAGCCGAGAAGTACATTCATCTGGAGGAAGCATTGAAAATCAAGGAGGAAGGAGAGAAGAAGAGGGAAAGGTATGATAGAGAAGACAGGGCAGCAGTGAAAAAGCCCAGGCCAGAGCTGTCCGTGGGCAGACCTCGTTTTGACAGGTATACCCCTCAGGGAGAGATACTGCAAGAAATAGAATGACATCCAGAGCTAAAATGGCCCAAGACTTATTCACAAAAACTGAGGAAGGAAAGGTCAGACCGTTTCTGTCGTTTCCATAATGAATACGGGCACAACACTGATGAATGTACGCATTTGAAAGATGAGTTAGAGAGAATAGTCCAGGCAGGACACCTGAAAGAATATGTCCGCATGAGGAAAGAAGAGGCCAGATCTGGTCGTAGAAGCTACAATCATGCTCCAGAAAACAAAAGAGACCAGGATAGGGGGCGAGCTGAAGGAAGAAGATCTGACCAGGCTCAGGTTATTCATGGAGAAATCCAGATGATTACTGGTGGAGAGCTGGAGGAGCATTCTAAGAGGACGCAACATAGTTATGGTTGAGCTGCTAAAGATTTGATTAGAAAGCCACGTGAGGTAGGGCAGATGGCGTCTGCTCCAAATATCTGTTTTGGATCAGAGGATGGTGACGGCATCTTAGCCCCCCACATGGATGCCCTAGTAATAACGACAACCATTGCCAATTATAACGTGCGAAGAATTTTTGTGGATATAGGGAGCTCTGCCGACATCTTGTTCTTTGATTGCTTTAAACAACTAAAGTTGGACGTCGAGCTGGAGGAGGTGACCACCTCCTTAGTGGGGTTTGCAGGGGGAGCCCTGAAACCATTAGGAGCGATTAGGCTCCTCGTTACTTCAGGGGAAGAGCCATATCGTGTGACCAGGACGGTGCGTTTTTCAGTGGTAGATGCGCCATCCTCTTACAATGTTATGCTTGGCAGACCTTCCCTAAGTCAGTTCCAGGATGTAATCTCAGTTTTTCACATGAAGATGAAATTCCCCACTGAGGATGGGACTGGCGAGGTGAGAGGTGATCAATACGCGTCTCGACAGACGTATGTTGAGTGTATTAGGCGGAAGTGAGGACGAGAGGTTGAGTAAAAAAGCTCAGATAGAGCAGCCGCGGCAAGATCTAGGGAGAAGAAAGGAAGGGTTGATGCTGGTGGAGGTTGTCCCAGGCGATGAAAGTCGAGTCCTCCGAGTAGGAACAACGCTTAGCCCGGAGGTCTTGACAGATCTGGTGACTTTGTTGAGAGAGAGCACGGATGTGTTCGCTTGGTCTCCCGAGGACTTGGTAGGGATCGACCCGGAGGTGATGGAGCATCGCCTTAATATCATTCCAGGCATGAAACCGGTCAAGCAAAAGAAGCGTAATTTTGGGCCTGAGAAAGAGGTCATCATTGAGTCTGAGGTGGAGAAATTGTTAAAGTCCAAGAATATTCAGGAGATACAATTCCCTGAGTGGCTCTCTAATGCTGTGCTGGTCCCCAAGACCCAAGAAGATTGGCGTATGTGCATCGATTTCCGAGATCTCAATCGTGCTTGCCCGAAAGATCACTATCCTCTGCCTAGAATCGACCAGCTTGTCGATTCCACCTCTGGTTGTGAGCTCCTGAGCATGATGAATGCCTCACAGGGTTATCACCAGATCAGGTTGGCGCAAGAAGATTGGAAGCGAGTCAGTTTTATAACCCCAAAGGGGCCATATTGTTATGTGGTAATGCCGTTCGGGCTCAAGAATGCAGGTGCCACATACCAGCGATTAGTAGATAAAATGTTCAAAAGCCAGCTCGGTCGGAACATGGAAGTTTACGTGGATGATATGCTCGTGAAAAGTGTGAAGGCGTCCTCGCATGCGGACGACCTGAGGGAGACCTTCGGCACCCTAAGAAAGTACAGGATGAAGCTTAATCCCAAGAAGTGCATGTTCGGGGTTAGAGCTGGAAAATTCCTGGGTTACATGGTCACAGAAAAGGGTATCGAGGCTAATCCCGAGAAGATAAAGGCAATTATGGAGATGCGGGCGCCCAGGAATGTTAAGGAAATTTAATGTCTGGCGGGACGCATTAATGCCTTGAGCCGGTTCGTCTCACGCTCGGCGGAAAGAGCCTCCCCTTTTTCCTAGCTCTGCGTAAGAAAGCTCGCTTTGAATGGAGCAAAGAATGTGAAGAAGCATTTAAACTGTTGAAAGAATACCTGGCCGGCATGACCTTGCTCACAAAGCCTATCCAAGGTGAGCCTCTTCTCTTGTACTTGTCGGTTGGACAACAGGCAGTCAGCTCTGTCTTGCTCCGAGAAGAAGGCAAGATACAGAAACCAGTCTACTACTGGAGCAAGGTCTTGCACGATGCCGAAATGAGGTATGTGGAGATAGAACCGGCAATGCTAGCTCTAGTAGGCACAGCTCGGAAATTGCGCCCATATTTCCTTTCACACACTATAATTATGCGGACAAACTTGCCATTGAAAGCTGTCATGGACAAGCCAGAGGCGTCGGGGAGGCTGGTCAGGTGGATAATTGAGCTTAGCGAATTTGATGTCATGTTCGAGGGTAGGACAGCAATAAAATCCCAGGCGCTAGTGGATTTTATGCAAGAGATGACCAGCTCTTCCGATGAAGAACAGGGGTGGACAGTATTCACAGACGGTTCAGTTAGTAACCAGGGCTGCGGGGCAGGAATTGTCTTAATAGATCCGGCGGGTGTATCAACCGAGTACGCGGTGCGCTTAAACCACACCTTATCTAATAATGCGGCGGAGTATGAAGCCCTCCTACGAGGCGTTCAGATGGCGCGAGACCTGGGGGCAGATCAAGTTTGCGCTAAGGTAGACTCCCAACTCGTTTGTAAGCAAATAAGTGGAGAGTTTGAAGCAAAGGAGGATACTATGCAAAAATACTTGGTCAGATTTAGAGAACTGGCCAAAAATATGAAATCCGTGACGGTTGACCAGCTCAGATTATTTAGCAAAAATAGCCAGCTCAGCTACAGACTGCGCGAAAGAATTATTACCTTGCTAAAGGCTGATGTGGAATTTGGGACAGAGCAGGTGTGCTCGATAATGGAAGGAGATGATTGGCGCTTACCCATAAAGGCTTATCTAGAGGAAGGGATCCTGCCAGAACAGGGGAAGGACGCGGCAAAGGTAAGAGCCAGAGCTGCTAGATTTTGTTTAATCAAAGGAGAGCTATTCCGAAGGGGGTTTGGACAGCCCTTATTGAGATGCCTGGGTCGAGGAGAGGGAGCTTTGGTCCTCAGAGAAATCCATGAGGGATGTTGTGGCAACCATATGGTCGCCAAAACCCTCTCAAGCAAGATCTTGCGGGCGGGGTATTTTTGCCCACATCTACGAAATGAAGTAGAAGATTTCGTACGAAAATGCGAGAAGTGCCAGAAAAACTCGTCGTTACTACACAAACCCGCAGAAGAGCTTATTACGATGAGTTCTCCTTGTCCATTTGCCAAGTGGGGCATTGATCTGGTTGGCCCCTTTCCCATGGCTCCTGCCCAAAAGAAATTTCTAATAGTAGCAATTGATTACTTTAGCAAATGGGTAGAAGCCGAGGCCTTGGCCAAAATTACGGAGGATGCGGTCATGAGATTTTTATGGAAGAATGTGGTGTGTAGGTTTGGTGTCCCCAGAATCTTGGTCTCAGACAACGGCACCCAGTTCATGGGAGACAAGATTAAGGCTTGGTGCAAAAATGAAAATTAACCAGCACTTTACATCTGTTTATCATCCCCAAGCCAATGGCCAGGTAGAGGTCACCAATCACATTTTGGTGCAAGGGATAAAGACGCGGTTGGAAAGAGCTAGAGGATGATGGGTAGAAGAGATGAGTTCTACTCTATGGGCATATAGAACTAACCCAAAAGAGAGCACCGGAGAGACGCCTTTCAGCTTGGTATATGGCATGGACGCTGTGGTACCCGCGGAGATAAGCATGGAAACCCATCGAATTCAGAATTTTGATGAAGAACAGAATGAGCTGTTAATACAAGATGCTCTGGATTTGATTGAGGAAAAAAGAGATCGGGCCGCGACCAGAATGGCACATATCAAGGGAAGGATAAAAGCCATGTACGACAAAACCGTAATCAAAAGGCAATTTCAGATAGGAGACTTGGTCCTAAGAAGGGCTGATTTAGCAAAAGTGAAGGGAAAACTGGATGCTACTTGGCAAGGACCGCTCTGAGTTACCCAAATCTTGGCAGGGGGTGCTTACAAATTGGAAGAGCTCGACGGAACTGAGATCCCTCGTGTCTGGAACATCTCTAATTTACGAAAATTTTACGCATAATTGTAATATTTTAATAATTATTTCCTATTTTAATAAAGCTGCAGGTCTGTTTTTGTTTCCAAAATCAAAGTACACAGTTCGAGCCAAGATTGGCTAAGGACGGATGTTCTCGATTTTCCCTGACCTGATGATCAGTTCAAGCCAGGATTGGCTAAGGACGGATGTCCTCGATTTTACCTGACCTGATGGTCAGTTCAAGCCAGGATTGGCTAAGGACGGATGTCCTCAATTTTACCTGACTTGATGGTCAGTTCAAGCCAGGATTGGCTAAGGACGGATGTCCTCGATTTTACCTGACCTGATTGTCAGTTTAGGCCAGTATTGGCTAGGGATAGATATCCTTGATCTTACCCGACCTGATCGGCAGTTAACGCCAGAATAGGCTAAGGGTGGACACCTTTGATTTCTTTTGATTGAATATTTATTGATATTTTAACTTACCTGAACAGGTTCCCTAGGAGGACCTGTATTAGTGCCTGACCCGTTTGTCAGACTAAGATTTGAGGAAAACAGCTCTGGAATGATTGGATCCCAGAACAGATTCAGCTAAATTCAGAGACTTAAGAAGATAAGCCCAGAAACACAAATCGCGCATTGTTTGAGCAAGTAAGATCGATCAAAAGGACGAAATTTTGAAGAAAACTCAAGCGTACTATAATATTCTGGTAAAAACGACAAACACACATGGAAATGCAGAAACCAAGACCAGTACGGCCAAAAATGCAGAAATTCAAAACATACTTTCATTACATCGAAATTTCGGAAGATACAATAGCAGATTGCACAAACCTAACAAGGATGGCAATTTCGATTACAAAATTTCAGAAAAACAAGAAATTCATCTGGAAGGAGACCTCCGATCTGAGTCCAGAGCTCGGCGGACCCGCCAGAGCTCGCGCTCTGTTTCGTGCAGACGGTGGTGGTACTTGTCAGACCGCTCGGTGAGCGTATGAGCTTCGCCGGTGGCGATAGTAAGACGATTCACTGACTCGATCAAGTCAGCCCTCTCTTCATACATTTGGCGATTTATCTGGCAAAGCTCAGACCACTCTTTCTTGTAATGGCGTTTTTTCTGCCTCTTCCTCTCCAACAGGCGGTAGAGGTAGCCAATTTTCTCCTTGAGCAAAGTTACTTGATCGGAGAATTTAAAATTTTCAACGACCAAAGCAATGTTCTTTCTTTTCACAACGTCGATTTCTTGAAGAAGAGGAGAAGATGCCATTTTAGAAGTTTGAGAAGATATGAGGAGTACAGGCATGTATTTAAAGAGGGAAAAATCACGTGCTGGAGAACAAAAAAGTACTAGGGTTTCCGGGAATCAAGGAAACCCTAGAATATCAAAGGTTGCTACAAAAATAAAAATATTTATTGTTATTGAAAATTCATGATTAATTCAAGTACATGCGATAAACATTTGCGAAACAGATCGGCCACACAGGCCACAGACTACAGATCTGTTTTAAAAGAAAACAAAATTAAAGAAACAAAGCAGACAGGTCTCTTTGGGCGACATGAGCTCTACTCCAAGAATGGCTGGCCTCAGCTCTTCTTCACGCCTGATCTGGAGCCTGGGACGTCTCAGCAAAGTCCTTTGCAAACTGCGTGGACTCTTGCAAGTCACCCAAGTTGTCGAAAGTTGGAGAGTTTGCTACAACCATCGCCAATGATTACTCGGGGGGAGGAGAAGAGGTCGAGCTGGAGGAGCAGAAAGTCTGGCAGATATGATCGGCGAAGGCCAGATCATCCAGCAAATGCAGGCGGTCGTCCTTGGCGACATGAGTAAATGACGTGGGCTCGGATGCGCCCGTGATGGGTGCCTCTCGGTTAAATGGCAGAGAAGGGTTCTCGGACACCCATTTGGCGTGAGCATCTACGCTGAGGAGGAAGAAGGCCTCAGCCTCGGGTATCAACAGGTCGTATAATTCGACTGACCCGAGGAAGGCTCGGCGCGTGGTTGCTCGAGTTAGCTATATCAAGCGCAGGCCTTCCTCCGAGTTCAGGAATCCGAGCCTTCCCCTCACCTCGCCTTCTGAGAGACCCTTAGCCTCTCCATCAACTTCGCCCTCAGCTCGGGCCACCCTGACTTTCTCCTTGAGCTCTTTCACCTCTTGCTCCAAGAGGACCATCCGAGCATGTTTCCTGGCATCGGACTCTTGCGACGCCGCCAAAGCTGCCTTGGTCCCGGCCAGCTCTTCCTGGAGTAGATCCAGATCTCCGTTGAGGCCATGGTTCTTAGCCAGAAGCTCTTGCCTCTGCTTCTTCAAGGTCTCAATCTCCCTCTTCAGGTCCGCCTGAAGCAGAGAACCGCGAGCTCGGGCTTGGAGATCAGCTCTGAGCACCACCGCCTAGAAAAAGAAAAGGAGAAGTATAAACAAAAGTCCAGGAAGGTAAGAATCATAGCAAGAGATGGATATCTCACCTGCGCCTCCGCCTTGCAGTACGACTCCAGCAGCTCTGGGTCGGACATCTTCTCTACCGTACGGCGGTCAGCCGTAGGGGCCAGCCCCATCATGAACTGTCTGGCCACTTCGCTAGAGCAATCTAACACAGATCTGTTGAAGAAGGTCTGGTTTGGATAGGGGGAACTTGGGGATTCACCTTGGGGACGCCCCCGGGCCCCTCCCTTCTCCTTTTCCTCCGTTGCAGCTGCTGCCCTTCCTCAGGATCCAGTGGAGGTAGGGATGCCTGAGAGGAAGCTGCCTGCTCGGGAGTAGCTCTTTTTACTTGCTCTGCATCCCTTCTCACAAGGGCTGCTTGATTCTGCTCCTGGGGCTGACTGCGGGGAGCAGTTAGCAAGGCAACCTCTTCCAAAGTGGGAGAAGCTCTGGAGGATTCTCCCAACGGGCTTCTCTGACCCCCTCCTGCTGCTTTCTTTGCCTTGGAGGCCAGACGTGCTTGCAGCATAGTTATTGAAATGAAGAATGGAATAGTAAAAAATAATAGTAATAACGAAAATAATACTGGAAAGAGAGAAAAATAGATCATCTCAGGAATATACCGATTTGGGGTGGCAGAGGCCCATTTCCTTGCTGTTTGTTGAAAAAATTCAAGAGTTTAGGTTTGAGAAGCTTGGTTAGATTAAAAGGGTTCTGGTTGAGGAGGGCGATTTTCTCGCCCAGGTGCGGTGGTCTATCACCTCGGGATAAACGCACCTGCGGGTGTAGGAAGTTGATAGGGGCGGTGGGAAAGCCCCAGTCACCTGAGCTCTGGACGAAGAAGAACTTCTTCTTCCAGGCCTTATGAGACGTGGGAAGACCTGTCAGAAAATGGACATCAGGTCGCCCCGATAGGTAGAAAAAGTCGGAAGAACTCTTTGCCTGGAACAAAGAGAAGAAAAGTTGGGCTGTAGGAACTATCCCGAAAAACTGGGCCGCCAGGTGGAATCCGGCCATAACACGAAAAGCGTTGGGTAAGAATTATTGTACCAGAATATGGTACAACCGGGAAATGGATAGTATGAAAGGGTGAACGGGTAGACTTAGTCCGGCGTGGAACTGGTCCACGTAGAAAATAAGGTGACCGGAGGGAGGTGATGAGGCCCTCTCGTCGGGCGCCGGACTGGTAAAAATAAACTCGTCTGAAATGGGGAAGGTGGCACGAATATCCCTAAGGGTTTGATTGCTAACTATGGAGGAGATATTGTCAGAGGGACGAAAGGCGAGAACCGCCGGGGGTCTCTTTATCGGAGTCGTAGGTGGCGAATCGGAGAAGGATAGATTTATGGAGGAAGTATAGTTCACCGGGGCTTCCAATGAAGCCTTCTCAGAGGAACCGGAGTAGGAAGAGGAGACTGACATAATTAAAAGATTATATAATGTCACGCCCCATTTTCGAAAATTGTAAATTTTGATTATTTATAAATAAAACTTCCAAAATAAAGGGCGTGAGTTTTCAGTAAATCACAATCACAATAAATTTGAGCGGAAGCGTGAAAATTGAAGTTTTGGGTAAATTGGAGGCTCAATTGAATAAATTTGAAAGTTTGGGGTCAATTGAATAAAAGGGCAAAAGTCAGGGGGTTTAATTGCAAAATTTTGGAAAATTGGATCAAATAAGGGTTTCCAACCCTAATTCCTCAATAACCCGTCTGACCCCCTCTCTTTTCCTCTCCTTTCTCTCTTTCTTCTTCCCCGTTTCCGTTTCTCTCAAAAATCGGGACCGGCCGACCAATTGGCAATCGGCAAACAGCGGCGCAGCACCGGCGAGGCGATTGGTTGGTGTGGCTGATATCTTTCCCAAATTCAGAAGTCGACGCCCACAATTCTCCACCTTCGATTGGATGATGGCGGCGGCAACTGGAGCGGCGACGACGACTGGTGCGGCAACGGTGACGGCTCTGACCAACGGCGGTTGGGGTCACCTCCGCGAGGCGGCGGCGACGTCTCCCTTCCGACAGCAACCATCAGCGCTTCGCGGCTGAGAACGGGCGAGTCGGCTCGAGGGTCTTGCAGTCGGCGGCTGTCGAAGAAAGTGGTGGAGATGGGGCTGTAACTGGAAGATATGGCGTGGGTGGACGCGGTGCCGCGGCGCTGTTGGTGAGGTGGCTCGGCGCACGGGCTGGCGACATGGCCGTGGTTGGTCAAGGCTTGGGTGGCTGCGGCTTTTGGATGGTTGGGTTGGTTTCGGGCCGGGATTTGATTGAAGCTTCGGACTGTGGTGTTGGGGACTGGAAAACGGCCGTGAAGGTGATGGTCTCGGCTGGCGGCTGGAAGTTGGGCCAGGGGTTCGCTGATGGTGTGGTTTCGGACTGTTTGCCGTGGTGGTCGGACGGTTTGCTGTGGTGGTGTGAAGCCACGGTCGGCAGCGGCTGGTGGGTTAGCTTCGCCGGCGGCTGAAAGTTGGTTGTTGGGTCCCGGGTTTGAGAAAGGCAGCGGCTTTTAGCCTGACTCGATCGATGTTGTGGTTGTCGGGCTTGGAAACGTTTGGGGAAAAACATGGTTGCGATGAAAATTCGTTTGAGATTTTTGGGTTGGATTTTTGAAGTT
>BMAC01000493.1:68074-116515 GCA_014905375.1 Phtheirospermum japonicum
TTTATCAAATAAGCAGCAGTTAAGACAGCTTCACCCCAAAACTTTTTAGAAAGACCAGAACAAGCAAGCATACATCTAACTCTTTCAAGCAAAGTCCGATTCATACGTTCCGCAACCCCATTTTGCTGAGGAGTATACGGAACGGTTTTGTGTCTTTGAATACCAGAATCAACACACAATTTATCAAATAAAGTGTTGCAAAATTCAAGTCCATTGTCCGTTCGAAAATTCTTGATTTTCTTACCAATTTGGTTTTCAATTAAAGTTTTTCAAGACTTGAATTTTTCAAACACATCAGATTTATGTTTTAAAAGGAAAACCCAAACTTTTCTAGAGAAATCATCAATCACAGATAAGAAATAACAACTTCCACCTTGGGTGGGTTCTCTAGCTGGACCCCACACATCAGCATGCAAATATTCAAGTATTTAAGTGCTTTTAGACCTATTGGGATATGGGGAAATGGGGAATTGCACTTTATGCTGCTTTCCTAACACGCAAGAGTCACAGAACGGCATACAAGACAGTTTATCATTACCAAAACAGCCAGATTTATGCAGAATGTCAAGACCCTTACCACTCATATGACCTAACCGTTTATGCCATAAATCAGTTTTGTCCACAACAGCATTTACAAAGTTAGCAACAACATTAGACTCAGCAACACAAACATACAAATTATTTCGTTTGACATCTTTGAAAATCACAAGAGACCCTTTCAAAATTTTCATCAAACCCTTCCCCCAACGACCCTCATACCCATCATCTTCCAATGCAGCACATGAAATCAAATTATTGCATAAATCGGGCACATGTCTAACATTTCTCAAAGTCACAACATAACCGGAATCAAATTTCAAACAGACATCACCGACACCAGCAACTTGACACTTTTTCTCATTAGCCATCGACACAGGCCCATGCGACACTTCCTTATAATTTGAAAATAATTTTCTAAATGGAGTCATATGAAATGTGCAAGCAGAATCAGCAAGCTACTCATTTTCGCATGCAGAAAACGACGACACAAAATTCACAACATCAACAGTTTCAATGACCATATAGACATCACCGTTATTTTCACTACTCGAAGCCATATTAGCCTGGTCATTTTGCTGGTTTTTGAAATTTTGATTTTTGTTTTTCTTAGGCAAAGGACACTCATGAATGTAATGACCCGATTCACCACAATTATAACATTTCCGGTTCTTAGGCCTAGACTGAGACCTAGACTTGCTTTTGCCTTTCTTTTTGTAAAAGGTTTGGTTATTTTGGTCGGAGGAAGATTTTTGGTTTTGAAAGCAGCTTCGAGATCTTCCTCTAACAAAATTAACCTCACCGGAACTCCTAGACCCTCTATTGGTTTTCAAATCCAATTCCTTGCTTTTTATACCATTCACAAAAGTTTCAAGACTCACATTATCACGACCATACTTAATGGCAGATTTAACATCAGAGTAAGAGTCAGGTATAACATTTAGGAGCACAATAGGAGTGTAATCATCAATATGTTTATCACCGGTTTGTTTAATATCTTGCACAAGTTTTGTAAATTCATCAAGGTTATCATCAACGTCTCGAGACAAATCAAGTTTAAAGCAAAAAAAAATTTTCAAGCAAAAACAACCTGTTCGGCAACGAAGTTTCGGTATATAACTCCTCAAGTTTTTCCCATAACTCTTTTGCCGTATCAAGTTTACCAACTTTTCGCAAAACAGAATCAGACAAACTTAAAATAATCAAAGAGTAAGCATACTCATCCATTTCAAGATTTTTTTCTGTAATTTCTCCCGAAAAACCACTTATCGCTTTGAAAACCTTTTGCTGAATTAAAATCCCTTTCATTTTCTGTTGCCAAATGGCAAAATCTGTTTTACCGTTAAACGGAGGTAAGTTAAAAGCAGACGTCGAAGACATTTTGAAAAAACACACAAGTTTTTGGGAAAAATTAGACGTCACTCAGTTCGGCAAGTTACACACATGCAACACCGCAGCAACAAATGACAGAAGAGTGCGAACACGTAAGCAAATAACTTAAAACAGCAACACACACGAAGCACGTAAAACCACAGAGACGATCAATCGCTGGATTGATTAGATCACAACGGAAGCTCGTCGGTACACTGACTAACTTATTAAATAAGTCGGTTGGTGACCTTATCACAAGATCGACAGCCCACACCCCTCAAGATCCCCTATGGCGCTGAGCGGCCCGGGCAAGAGGGTTTGACGTGAGTGGATAGTCGAAAGCTAGATAAATACGTACGAAAGAGATAAACACAGAACGAGAGCAGACTAAATACGAAACAGCAAATAACAAGATTATGCAGATTAACACAAAACAGCACAAAGCAACATATGACAACTCAGAAACCAACAATGCCTCAACCAGTTAATAACCCGCGACCAGCGGTATTTAACTACGTAAATTTAAAACGGAGAGGTCAAGCCAATATACCAGAGCGGGGTCCTAGGTAAGGGCCCCAATTCACCGGAGCGACGGACAGTCGATAATGCTCTGATACCACTGTTGGGCATAGCCGACCGTCGTTTCGCCATGGTCGATCGATTCTGAGTACACGCAGTGGAGCACCAAGGGCAGATTTGTCCGTTTTAAATTTTCGTCGAGCTTTGGATAAGGCCCGGACAGCAATTTGCTACTATCCGTAATTAGCCCAGCGTCGAATCTTGTCGCCTTCGGCCTGCAGCAGCAGCTCCTCCGTAATGCAGCTCGGTACAGCAGCTAACCCAGCGGCCCGGCCTGAACAAGCCCACAAGACCCTGTAACACAGAAACAAAAATAAGGGGACTAAATCGAACAATAGGATGTAACGATCTCAGATAATCTATCAATATACAAAGAAAAGATAAAACGAGAAATGATACCTCCTTTAATCGTCGATTCACCGAGAACCAACGAGAACCAATCTTTTGCCGTCGTCTGTAGATCCGATCGGCAGCCCCAAGATATAGATCGAAAACGATCCGGCTCAAATCTCCAATAACACGGCCCCCTTCCTCACAGCAGTAAAACCGGCTCCCCGGAATCCCAAAACCACCACCGTCGACAGCTGGTAGCTCCTCGGACAACGACCCAAGGCGGCGCTCCGACGACTCCCGTTGACCCGAACCCCAACACTCCTCTCACACAAACCTCACTCTCAGGGTAATCACGATATCTTCACGAACACAGTCTGAATTCTCCGGCAAGGAAGGAGAACCAGAGGAAGAAGACCAAAGATAGAGAGAGAGAGAGCAGCCGAAGAGAGAGAGACGGAGGATTCAAAGTTAGTTAGGGTTTCGGGCAAAAGGAAGATATAAGGGGAGATCAAAGGCCCAAATTAAAACCCTAAGAATGGGTGGCCAAGATTAAGTCGCAAGGTGGATCCGGGTGGAGCGCCCGACCCGGCTAAATTTGGGTCGTTGGCTTGGGCTGCCAGCTGATGGGCTGCAGTAGTGGGCCGGGAAAACTAAACAATTCAGGGACTTGGGCCATAATTATAACAACTTTCTCCTGATATATATCACAACAGGATTCGCCAGAACACATGAGACAATGCTTTAAGTTCACAACAAAGCAAACAGAGATTCAACCAATATTATAACAGGCCAATGTTTCCTAAGCTGCCTGAAAATGAAAGTGAGACGAACATAATAGAATAAGATTTCTACTCGAGTAAAATCACAACACAAAAGGGATTAAGGGCTAGGGTTAAGAAATGCGATAATATAGTTTCTCTTTCATTGTTCTCCATTTTCATGGTAGTGAAATGATAAATGTGCATACTAAACTCTTGACTATTTCTGGAAACAAAATGATGAACTCATATTCAGCTCCTCAACAATGAAACAATACCTGTAGGGATGAACTTTTACTTCTTAAACGATCAATAATCCTAGATCCATTTGGCCATTGACACACAAAAGTTTAAGTATAAACTCCCCATTTTCAAAATCAAGGACCAATAAAGAACTAAATAGTACTACGTACTACTTCCCATTCAACTCACTGCAAAGCACATGGTCCGAAAACACACACACACACACAAACCACTCAAAAAACAGTACATAAATTCTAAGTTAAACTAAATTTACAGTTACACCCACCATATTATACATCACATATGTAGTTTTTTTTTATAGTAACAAAAAAAGATTATCCAGTCTGCCACTATATAAGCAAAACACAGTTAACAATATAATGGGTCAGCTTCCACTATACGCAAACCCTTCCAACTATGTATGGAAAAAGAAAAAAGAAAAAGGTACTAGGTTTTGTAATTAAGATAAAAGGTAGAATACACCAACTAACCCTCACCAAAACTCAAGCATCGTCTTTCAGCAATTTCCCCTTCTTGTTCCTCTTCCCACAAGCTTTACGAGGTGTGGGGTCATAATGAAGGCGATAACTGACGAGCGAAGGCCCAAAGATGCTATATTTCCCCGTGCTGCAAAAGGCAGTTTCAGCGTCCGCTCGCCTCTTGAAGATCGCCTTCACGCGCTTGCTTTTGCGTAATATCTCAGTCTCCGACTCCAGCAAAGGCCCGTAACGGCCGGATATCTCATTCAGATTCGCGACACCTGGAATCGAATCCAAATTTGTAAAGTTCAGTATCAAAGATGTCGGCTAATTCTCAACAACAGTGTCTCTTTCTTTTATACCGGCTTCTTCTCCTACCTGAACAACCTTGTCATTAGGGATTCCAGGCTCGAACAACACCTGTTCTTGCGAAATCAAAATAGAGTCATATGGAATTTATTTCATACCACTACAAGATTAGAAATCAAAATAGGGAATTCAATTAATAATCAAAATAAATGAATGTCCTATTGTGATACCAAATAGCAGAGACTGGGAGAACATATCACTTAATTAATGTAACTCAAAATTGTATTTACTACCTAAATGAAAAGATATATGGGATTTTAATTTTAATTTTTGCTCTAATTTCAGGTCAAGGTTCTTTGATAAAACTTTGCTGATATAATGCTAAACAAAAAGAAGAAAAACAAACAAACAAACAAAAAAAACGGAACTTGCTATTATCATTCATCAAAAAATGCAACTCAATAATGAAAAAATAAAAATCAAATCTCACATATGTAAACAAGCGCTAAAACAAATACTGGAACCATCTGCTCAACACAAGAAAATAAAAAATAAAAAAAACACCAAGATTCAATTTTAATCGCAATTAAGGAAAAAAAGGGATAATAAATGAAAGAATAATACCTTAAACAAAATATGATCAAGCTGCTGCTGAACAATAGCAAAAGCTGATCGAACCCTTCTCCGAGCTGGGGCATGATCCAAGTTCTGCGACGCGATACAGTTCAGCTCATCGCTCGCACCTTCGATTTTCGGATTTTTCTGCGCCATTACAATTACTTTTGGAGTCGGCGAAACTAAATGGCATCAAATTTTTCTATCACAGTTCATACAAATTTCAATTTCAATTCCAATAATCCCAACATTATTAAAGAAAATCAAGAACAACCGCCGTAGAAATTGAAATTTGTAGCAGAAATTTATCAATTTTATGAGGAAAAAAATGAAATATAAACAAAAACTATACTAAATCAACAATAAATGGAAAATCTTGGCCGCGGAATGTTAACCTGGAGATGGTGGTGTCGAAATCATCATCAGCGATGACTCGCTTTTGCCATTTGGGTTTCAGATTCTTCGACTCCGAAACTCGCTTCGAGCTTGCTTTTGCGGCCGACAATTTTCGTATCAGAATTCATCCTTTTAAAATCCTCATTTCCCCAATTAACAGAGGATTTGCCATCACCATCCTCAGATGAAAGCTTTTCGGATGTACTCGAAAATTTTGAATTCACTTTTTGATTTCCCAAATTAGCAGCAGCCTCGTTTTTCGCCGGTTCGTAGTTTACGGATTCGAGTCGTGATTTTGGATCCGCTTTATCATCTTCATCGCTCGAGCTGCAGCTTGTGATGCTGTAATTATCATGGTCTCCCCATTCGCTGCACCGAACTTCTTCTCTCTCGGCCTTGTCATCCTCTTCGCTTTCCCAGGTTTTCTGATTTTGCCTAATTTTTCAGACCTTTGTTTCACGTGATTATTATTATTGTTATTATTTGAATAATCGTCGAATTGCTTCGACCGGTTGTGATTTTGATGAAATTGGCAGTGAGTGTTGGAATACGACATCGTACTGTTTGAAGCTTTGTCATCGTTGTCGGAGGAGAGATGACCGTGATCGTCATCATCAGAGTTGTTGTTGTTGTAGGTTAGGGTTCCGTATTTCTGGTTATTTTGGAGTTTTGGAAATATTCAGAATCCTACATTTTACGGCGGTTGTCTTAGAACCGACGTTAAATATGAACTAAATTAACGACGGTTCTTAAAATGTAGGATTCTACGGCGGTTGTAAGAGAGCCGCCATTAAATTATGAATTTAACATGGTTTTTCTAGAAAACCACTGTAAAAACATATTTAACAGTGGTTTTTCAAAACCGTCGTGGATGAGGCGCCGTGGAATGCAGATTCTGCAGTAGTGTGGCGAAGGCTGGCGCGGGCGGGCGCTGCTGCGCGCGGGTAGGCAGGCATGTGCGCGTGGGCGAGCCTTGTCTTGCCTTGGCGCGCGGTAGCTTGCGCCAAGGCCCGGTTGGCGAGTCTTGGCACGTCCAGGCACGTCTTGGCGACCATTCCAGAATGTTTTGGCGTTTTGGAGCTAGTTCGTGGCGCAAATTTCGACGCGTCCTGGCACGTCTTGGCATGCCCAGAATTACTTTGGCCCGAGCCAAGGTTAGGCCAAGGGACAATTTCACCTTCTTTTTTGCTTTCTTGCCACCCATGACTTCAAATATAGCAAGAATCACACCCATTCACAAATTAATTGAACCCATTTAACCAAATCAAGTATAAAATCAAAAAGAAATACGAAAAATAATAAAACAAGAAAACAACCTAATAACCTAATGAAACTCGACTCAAAACCACTATAAACGACACTAAACCCTAATTAAAAATAAAAGAAAAACACCACAATTACATGCAAAACAACCACCCCACATTTATCGGTTTGTTCGTCCTCGAACAACGAAAAGAATCGAGAATGTACATGCAATGAACATTATGCAAAAAGAAAAATCCTTGTGCTTATCCTAATTAAGATGATAAAAGTATTAACATAAACTCGTTATCACCAAGCATTGCTCGTATTACTCTTTCTCAAATGAAAACCAAATCGATGACTTCCTCGCAAAGGGAATTTTGAGGGTGTTCTCTCAATTCACTTAAGTGTGTTTTATATGGGACATGTACACGCTCAAGTAAAAAAATGCATGCACCTTGTCAAGACTTCACAAATTAGAAAGAGGTCTTTATTTTGGGTTGTAATATTGGCTCTTTGGTAAGGTATGTAATATATGGATATAGTGACTAACACACGATAAAACGTAATCAATAACACACAAAACCCTAACTTCTAGGACTCGAAGCTTAAGATCGCTTCACCCTTCCCAAATTACCAAACTTTCATTCAAAACCCTTTCATACACCCATACACTTTTCGGACTTTTTTTTCACAACACTTAGAAGCTTTTCGAATTCGCTTCTTTTTACTAAACTTAGCCTTTTTAAATATTAGGCTTTTTCACTTAAACGCACGCTTTATCACTTTTCGTGATTTGTGTTGAAGTTTATACATACATACACACACACACACACACACACACACACACATATATATATATATATATATATATATATATATTATATATATATATATATATATAAGAGACTCAAAATCCAAAACCCACAATTGATTTCCCGTACATTTCTAGTCAACTAACAACATACCCTCTCACCTCATAATTATAAAGATATAAGAGCTAAAATCGAGCTCGGCTAACAAGAAATGGGGCATAGGCTCAAGGGGGCTCATTTGAGATATTTAAGTAGCTTATATATTTGGATATGGCCGGAATAAAGGTGATATATATGCCTCGAGGTCATTTCCAAATTTAATCATGTACGAGAAAAATCAAGCCACCTCAATGAAATTTCCATAAAACTGCAAGCAAAGCCGATAATTAACACAAGGCTACTCACTAGTTTGCTCCGGGTCTTAGAAGATAAAGTCAACAGAGCTTTTAGAACTTTGCAGTCTTTTCACGAGTAAATGTTGAGTATATATATATATATATATATATATATATATATATATATATATATATAGGTGGGTTTTGGGACGAAGCACAAAAATTCAACTCCTTACACAAGAGGGCATATACACGTTAAAACCCGACAAGTAAACTATTCAAACTTGTAAACATGTGGTGATTGCTCAACAATGTAATAAATTCACACAAGACACAAAAATGACTCAACCATATAAATGCGCAATTAGTAAGCGTCACTTCACCAAGGCTCGAGTTAAGAAAGGCAAATCATGCTTTGTAAAACTCAGACCCTAACCACCTACCCACCCCACACTTAAACCATGCAATACCCTCATTGCATTTTAATGAAAAACAAGTAAAAAGAAGGGTGAGATAGAAGCATCTTTAACCGAGCGAGTTTTGGGTGGAGCTCGGTGGGGTCCACTTAAGCATCCAAGCAATCCAAGCTAAAACTGAGCATGGCTTGTTTCTCCCGAATCCATGAACGCTACTAACTTATCAAATCGACCAAAGTTGGAGTCGGAAAACAAAACACTATAAAAGGAAATCACAGAAAATCAAAAACACTAGAAAATATGCACATGAACCAAAACAAAACAAAACAAGGGCTAAAAAGAACCAAAAGACAACACAAATTTTTTTTTTTAAATTTTCAAATATTTTTGAACTTTTATATAATAATAAGTAAGAAAGTAAGAAGTGTAAAATTAGAGAAATAAATAAAAGAACATGGGTTGCCTCCTAAGAAGCGCTTGTTTTACGTTATTAGCTTGACGAACTCCCTTCTTGAATGGTGAAGTTGAGACGGGAGGATCCACTAAAGCAATAACCTCCTTCCGGGAGGATCCAATCTTTGAAATGTTCCCGGAGCATTGCATTTCTCAAATGGCATTCGATGAAAAGCAAACGTTCCAAACGGACAAGTAAAAGTAATCTTGACTCGATCTTCGGGTGGTTGATGACTTGTGTTACATTTGGTGATTGGTGTAATTAAGGTGACTTGTGGTTGGTAAATTTATTAATGATATTATTGGTTAATTTTGCTTTAATGTTTATGTATCAGTTTTGGAGCTATAAACATTCAGGTCAAACCAATTTAAAAAATGATTTGTAAAACTGTTCTGAATAAGCAATTTTCTAGAAGGTATTTTCTACAAAAACGTTCTGAAAACATATTTTCCCGAAGGTATATATTTGAAATCCATTCTAAAAAATAATTTCTAGAAGGTAAATAATAACATCTGTTCTAGAAGGTTTTATTCTATAACGTGTATTTCTGTACCTGTTCTAGAATAATATCTTTCTAGAACGAAAATTACAAAATTCCGTTCTAGAAAAAAAACTTTGTAGAACAGATATTACGAAACTTCGTTCTAGATAATATCTTTCAGAACGTATATTATTCTAGAATAATGACTTTCCAGAACATATATTTTACATACCCATTCTAGAATAGAGACTTTCCAGAATGTATAATCTACATCCCATTCTAGAAACAAAGATATCTAGAACGGATATTCGGAATACCTGTTCTATAATAATAACTTTTCAGAACATATATTCTGGTTACCCGTTCTAATAAATGATCTTTCTAGAACGTATATTCTAATATCCCTTCTAAAATAATGACTTTCCAGAAAGTATATATTAATTATCCGTTCTAAAGATAAACGTTCTAGAACGGATTTTTTTAAACTGTTCTACAACATAAAACATTCTAGAACGGTTTATCTAATAATCGTTCTAGAAATTAGGGTTCGATATTTGACAGGCCCAAAATACGAACTTTTGGAACGGGTATAAAACATTCTAGAACGGGTAACTAACCGTTCTAGAAAGTCAGACTTTCTAGAATGGCTGTATCTAGAACGCAACAATATCTGTTTTATAATGTCTCTGTTGCACTAGTGGAAGGTTCACGGTTCGGTTACGGTTCAATTTTTCCGGTTTGATCCCCGTTTCTCTTTTTTTTTTTGGAATTGTTTTTTTGAATTTTTAACTTTTAAAATTCATATTTTTTGTTTTTTTCCCTATGTTTAATTTCATTTTATTAAGAAATATATGAGGTTAAGTGAGAAAACATAAATAACACTTTGAATTAATTCAAGAGAAATTTAAAAGAAATTGAACTTGAACTATCTAAAATATTTGATGTTAAAATAAGAAATTTTAATTAGAATATTTAAAATTTTTGAAGTTAGAGTATTTTATTTTTCTATTATTATATATATATATATATTTTTTAAATGTATGAGGTTAAATGAGAAGATAGATCTGACACTTTGAAATTTTGAATTAATTAACAAGAAATTGAAATGTAACCATTTAAAATATTTGAATTTAAAATAAAAGAATTATATTAGAATATTTTAAATTTCGAAGTTACGTGAGAAAATAAAAATAAAACTTTTAATAAAAAAAATGGACTTGAACTATCTTTAAATATTTGAAGTTAAAATTTGAAAATTTAGTTTTAAATAATTAAAGATATTTTCCTACTTATCTCTTAAATCCAAGTTCACATAGTTCGCACTTATCTTATTTACCTTAGAAATTGTAAGCAGTGGTGCGGGGGGTGTCATGATCATCCTCATCCATTTTTCGACTCGTTACTAGATCCCGTATCATAATACGTCTCACATTCTTCATCTTCACTAAGAACGTTTTTTTTTGTTTGCTTCAGTCGACGTTGACCCAATCATGCAACAACATTTGATAGTTGAGATTTTGAGGCTTAATGTTGGATCTCCGTGAGTCCAAAATGTACCCCCTTCATTGAATACTTGTTCGACTGAAATATTTGATACGAGAACGACCAATATCTCCTTCGCCATGATTTTAACAATGGGATAAAGTGATTTCCTCAATGGCCACCAATTAAGAATATCAAACTCATTGTCGGCTTCATTTTCCCCCAACGTACCATCCTCAAAAGCCCTTTTTAGATAAGTTTCAAATTCTCGATAAGGGTTAGGACCAAATGAGTAACCCAAATGCCCTATTCGTGATTTTTATTTTTATTTTTGGTTTCAAAAAACCCTAAAATCCCTCAATTTCATCGCCGCCATCACCACTTCTACTGGGATTACCACTTCTAATAGAAATTTGTCACCCACAAGTACTCATAGGAAGAGGACCATCGGAATTTTTACTATGTTCTTTAAATATATCAAATAAAGACTTTTTTTTTACAATATCAATAATATCTTCAGTGGAAGGATATTCAAACTCTTCAAACGACAAAAAAGCATCATAATAACTGTTAAGATGAAGTTCTAAACCACTTTCTCTATTATTAGGATCTAATAATGTAGCAGCTAAAAATATATTTGGAATATAATAAAAAATACTTCAACCATTTTCGTTTCATAAAAACAATACATTCTTCCAATTGTTCATCTTTCATGCACTCCCTAAAGATAAATGCAATTTTAACACAATATTCAACAACAATGTGAGAAGTAGGATGATAAAAATTGAAAAATAAATTTGAAGAATCATCAAACACCTTTAAAAGTTTTTTCAAATAATTACATGTAGTCCATTGGTTTATATATAACATAATTCCAGTTTGTTGTTGGCTAAAAAATGAACACAATAACTGTCTATACGAATATACATCTTTCAATAATTTATATGTAGAGTAACAAGTACGCACATCGGTTGAAAAGACTTTTCCTTCAAACCATTTTCCTTACAAAATTTCACCCATTTTCGTTGTAAAGATTTATTTGTATGAATATACATGACTGTCGTTTTAATAGGAGAAAGCTCATTTTCAAAGCATTCACACCATCTTAAGCACACAAATTCAAAATATGACATATGCATCTAATATGAAAAAACAAGCCACAAATAGATGGTTTACAAATACTTATAAGCTCATTAATACTCGTCATATTAGGAGTGGGATTATCAAATAAAATAGAAATTTTTTTTGCAATTAGATCATATTCTTGACAAATCGAACGAATTAATTGGCAAATATTATGTGCAATATGAGGAGGCTTAAAATATCTAAATTCAAGAAAGTATTTTTGTAAAGTCCACGACTTATCGACCCAATGACATGTAACACCCATGTAAGAGTTTCTCTCCCAATGATCACTCCAAACATCCAAGCAAATTGAAACTTAATTTGGTAAAATAACAAATTCATTACATAAGTTTAACTTATATTCACCAATAATTTTTTAATACCACAAGTAACGGTAGAGCGTGAAACTCTCGTACTCGAGGGATAAAAAGAAAGTTGGGTGAACTTTTCATATAAACCATCATTGGCAAAGTTAAAAGGAAGAGATTAGAAGAAACAAAATTTTCCAATTAGTAGCTTCGGAAGATGTGAATAAAGAAATGGAGTTCGTAGTTACTTGTCCTCCCAGTAGTTGCCTTTGAGTCATATCGATACCGACTTTGTCGGAGTGTTTGTTATTGAGATGGTTACGCATATTCCTATATCCCCCTCCTAGGAATCGGTAAGACGCTTTACAATAGTTTCAATTCGCACGGTACCTCTTTCTTCTGTTTGCTTTGCCAACTTCATGAGGCAGCTCGTTTGCGGGTGGTGGAATCTCAAAATTTTCAAAATGTTTTGTGAAAATATCAGATCTTAAATCCCCCGTTGCTTGAGAATAAGGTTCTCGAGTACGAGGTCTTGGAGGCAAATCATCGTGCTTCATCTCCACTTGATCAGGCATTTCTTTACTAGCAAAGGCGGCGGCAGCTCGATAAGTTCGAACAATGTTGGTATCACTCCAATTTTCGTTAATGTCGATGGGGTTGGGATTGTAGTCACCGACCGAATAAGTATTACCTTGTGAGAAGGGATGTACATTGAAATTGTCATCGAGTTCTATGCTCTTCCCCTTATCGGCTCAACGAGAACGAGAAGAACCTCCATGACTTGCCATTTTTCTATATAGATAACACAAAAAATAAGAAAGAGTAGTAGGCTAAAGTAAGATTATAAATTTACAATTAACTAGAAAGTAAAAAATATGTTTAGAACTATAACACTAAACTTAAGACCTTAAATTTATGAAGGCTTGATAATTAAAGAAATTTAGTAAATCACTATATTTGTAAAGAAGAGCAATGTAGAATAGAGAGATTATAGAAGAGTTGATAGTCTGGTGTGAGAGAAATGAGTTGGAGAATAGGGGTATTTATAGGATGGGGAAAAAATCACGTGGCAGAACTACCAATTTTACCAAATCTGCCAAGTCTGTGAGGTAGGAGAAATGATTGTCGATTTCGGTTCAAACCAATGGTTTGAGGCAACAATCACTTCATCTGGACCGTTTATCAACGGTCACTTGATCATGACCGTTGATTTCAAATGAAAATCTGACCGCCCTAATGGTAACCTTTTTTCTTTTGAATTTCAAACCGGCGGTTCGAACCGCCTGTTTCAGTTGGAAAAAACTATAAACCAGAACTGGATCCCCTTAGTGGAGGTTACGATTACAGTTCCAAATTGAACTGCTGATTTGGCCGATGGGTGCAAACCAATGACTATGTCTACCGTCCCTCATCACTTGCCAGTCCCTCTTTTCCCCTTTCAAGAAAAGAATTACAAAAAATCTTAATTTCCTCTTTGAAGACAATCAATTGATTCGATAATCGGCTAAATATATATAAATTTATCTCCTCAGTTAATTTAAAAGGACACTTTATTTTCTTTTTTTTTTCTTCTTTTGCGCAATAATTTTTACTGTCAATTTCACATATTTGGTCACCAAGATCTTCAAATGATTATGGCTCAACATCTCAAAATTTTCCTTCTTAATTACTACGCGCCATTTGGCCGGAAACCCATGACATTTTGTTACCGAGTTGTTGTATGTTCAATCGTTGTGTGTTAAATTCCTAAAATCTATGTAAATGATGACGTTTGGTTTAGATTATAAAAAGTTTTGAGAAAAATTAAAGCCATGTAAAAAATGTGCTTAAGGATACTAAAAAATTCAAAGGTCGGAAAATATCTTTGGGTTGGATTTGCAATAAATAATAAATATTGTGTCTTTTTTAATTATCAAAATGTGAGATTTTATTTTTAAAAAATAGTTTAGGTCTTGTTTTTTAATATTGATACGACCAAAAAGATTGGTGCATCAAGAATAGAGGGTACTGACCTTAAATATGAAGTCAACGACCTGTCTCTGCAAAGATAGTAATGCCTTCTACATGTCTCTAAAGGTCCGGGTACCAGGCCCTACTTCGTCGTCCTCATCCTCTTCATAACGCCGACATCGACGTTTGTGCGATATCCTTCGCGGCCTATAATCCATGAATGGTTGATTAGAGTAGATTTGTCCTTGTTTTTATTAGTATTTTAGTACATTTTTCTATTTGTTTTTGGTATAAGTTGGACGATTTAAGCATAATTCCGTATTTTTATAGTTCTGACTTATTTTACCATATTTTAATCGTAATTGATGCAAATAGGTGATATTTCGTTGTTCTCACCTTACAGCTAAGTAATCGGAAGAGTTCAGCGCGTAATAGATGAAGTTCGATATTCAAGAATAGGAGAACGAGCTTTCCGGCGAAACGAGTAGCAAAAGATCGAGAGACGGAGACAGACGCTCTGTCGCGTCAACTGACGCGACCGTCAACGCTCCATCGACGCGAGCCATGATCTGCGTCAGTCAAAGCAAGTCCAACGCACTGCCGACGCTACGTTCTGAAGCGTCGATAGAAATTGCGTCAGTCGACGCACCGTCGACACAACTTGCTGAAGCATCGACTGAAGGAGCGTCAGTCGATGCACGGTCGACGCAATTCTCTGAAGCATCGTGCAAGCCCGCGTCAGTCGACGCACTCGCTCAGCCGATGCGCACGCCCAGGCATCACCGACGCCGAGCACCAGCGCGCGTCAGTCGACGCACCGTCGATGCGACTGCCCAGAATTCGGATTTTAGGGTTTCTTGTGCGCCAAGACTTGCAATATCTATATAAACCCTCCATATTTCGGATTTTGAAGAAGATACACGACCACCTAGGGTTCCATAGCTTCCAATAACAATAATTCCACATCTCATAACGAMATTTGAAGACGGAGATCAAGGATCGAAGAACAACGCATCTAAAACATCGAATTCGAGTTCGGGATTCAATCTTCGCCCAAGATCAACGTTCAAACTCCGGAATAGCTGGAGCTTTTTACTGCTTTCATTAGTTCCAATAAGTACTCTAAACTCTTAGTTAATCTCGTAGTTAATTATTTAGTTAATTTCTTAGTTAATTCTAATTTTAATAATTAGTTTAATCATTTCATGCTTGAGTATTTGATATTGGATATTGGTTTAATCTAGTTTATTTATGCACCTTGGTTTATGCCTCAATTATTCGTTCTTAGATTCGTATGATGCGATTGCTTAAGGGAAGTTATTATATTTATGCTTTAGATTCGTTGCTTTAAATTCTTAGTTCTTAAGTTCAAGTAGTTTAAATTATTGCTCGTAGTTGACAATCTAATTAGAATAATTAGTTTAATTAGCCTTAGTTTAATTATTGCTTAGTTTATAATGATCAACTCAATATCTTTTAAAACCCCAATTGTAAATGTATTTTACTTTAGTTCGTAAATTGAGAAAAACATCCGAAAGACCGAACAGTTGTTTCCTCGAGAGATACGACTCGAGTCAAACTTATCACCCTACAAGTACCTCGTACTCTTACGAGCAAACTTACGTGCTTTTAAATTAATTAATTAAAAAGGGGTGCACAAAAGTTTGGATCAAAAATTTGGCGCCGTTGCCGGGGAAGCAACGAGTAGGAATTAAAGATATTTTTCGTTTTATTTTCTTTTTGATTTATTAGTTTTTTTTTACTTGGTCTTTGCCATTTGGTACGTTGATGTATTGTTGAGTTTATGCAAGGAAGGCGATCACTTCAATGCGACCTTGTACCATTCATTGACAACATCCACCGAGACCAAGACCTGTTTTTATTCCTGAGGACGATTCTTCAACAGCAACTGATTTCGTGTGCGACGAGATTCCCGAATCCATGGCGAGACGATCTAATCATGGAGGCGGGCACTATGAATTGTTTGATGCACTAAATACCTTTCAAACCTCCACAAAGACATCGGGGAGAGTATGGAAGCGAGCCGCGATACTTTGGAGGTTACAATCAACCACCAAACAATCGGTCCCCACTACAACTAAGAGGAAGGAACGCTCAACGTGATGAAGAAATACATGATGATTATTCTGAAAGACAAATCCCCCGACGAGAGTTTGTAGATGAATGGTTCGATGACCGAGCTTACGAAGGAGATTATGCTGCTTATCATCAAGAGAGAGCACCGAGACATGCTCAACCACCTAGACAGCGTGATTTGGCACGTCCGAAGGTTGTACCTTTTGGGTCTGCCATTGTTCTTGGACCGACTGCAAGGGAAGTGGAGATTAAACCGCATCAAATTAATTTACTTCCGACTTTTCACAGAAATGCCCATGAAGACCCTTTAGCCTTTTTAAACTATTTTATCGATGAAGTGGGCAGATTTGTAGGTCATGGTCTTAACCAGGAGGAGATGCAAATGATTTGCTTCCCCTATAGCATGAAAGACAAAGCTAATACATGGTTACTGTCCTTAGAACCAAGATCGTTAACTGACTGGGAGATGATAAGCGAGAATTTCTTAAATCAATATTATCCGGCACAGACAACGGGGCAACTTTGGAGGCAAATCGCTACCTTTGAACAGTTGGAGGGGGAATTATTTCATGAATCATGGGAGCGCTACAAGACACTTTTACACGCATGCCCCCACCATAACTATTCTCCCGAGATGGTTAATTAATTTTTCTTTGATGGTTTYTTGAACATGGGGAAAAGTSAAGTTGAAATAGCYGCKGGAGGAGARTTRGGWGATTTAACGGCCCTCGAGGCAAAACGAGTGTTAGAGAAACAAAGCGAGAAATCTAGACAAACCAACTCACGACCTCGTAAATTGAAAGTTAATGAAGTTTCCACCACCGAGACAGATAAAGAAGAAGGAGTTAAGGTTTTGGTGAGAGATGGTCAAACGATCAAGGAGATGATTAGGGAAGTACTTATTGAAGAATTAGAAGCATCAAGAGCCCAGCAAACGAGTGAGGGGACGTCAATGCCATCCAGTATTATTTGAACCAACAACATCCTGGGCAAAGACTACCATATACGCAAGCACCGCCTCCGAATAAATTCCAAGTGCAAGGGCAAACTCCTACTATAAATCAGTCGACTGATCAACTTTTAGTCTGGCAGCAACACCAAGTAGCCGAAACTATTCGGAAAAGAGACGGCCTCACACATGTTAAGGAGGAAATGAGGGGAGTTCGAGACGATATGAAAGAATTGAGAATGATGATGACTGAAATGGCCAAAAGCACTCTTGAAAATTCATCAGGACTAAGAAGATTGGAGATAATGGTAGGACAATTGGCAACTGACATGGCGTCATCGAAGAAGGAGAAAAAGACTTTTCCAAGCCAAACAGAACACGCCTTGGCTATTCATGTGCTGAGAAGCGGAAAAGTAGTGGATAACGGCATCGAGCTAGAAAAGGAGAATGACGAGGAAGAAGCCGAGACCCAACCTCAAGTAGATGCAACCAAACAGCCGACCATATGCATACGTCTTCAAGTCCGTATGTTCCGGGAGCATTGAAGAAGAATTCGACAGCAACTGAAGACCCCATCGATTCCTTAAATTCGTCGTCTAAGAAGTTGACTATTTATGATCATGTTCCCTTCCCAAGTCGCCTACGTCCGGCCAAGGAGAATAAAAAATTCATGGATCTATACAATTTATTGAAAAATGTTAATATTAACCTCCCCCTGATAGAGGTGATAAAGACAATGCCAGCGTTTGTGAAGTTTTTCAAGGAACTAGCATCAAGGGAAAGGCGTTTGGCTACAAATTAGCCTGTAGATTTGATAAGAGAAGTTGGAGATATATTTAAGAAACCATTGCCACCTAAAGAGAAGGATCCCGGGAGTTTTTGCATAACTATTTCTCTCGGGAATGGACAAACGGCAAGGGGGATGCTCGATCTTGGTGCTAGCATAAATCTGATGCCCCATTCGATTTACAAGGAATTTGGCCTAGGACTGCTGAAGCCGACCACGATGAAATTACAATTGGCGGATAGGACGATAAGGCTACCCTTAGGGATTGTGGAGGATGTCTTAGTACAAATAGACAAGCTAGTAGTTCCGGTCGATTTTGTCATTATGGACGTTGGTGATGTACAAAGCGAGAATCGAGAGCATGCAATTTTATTAGGACGTCCGTTCATGTCTACAACGCGTACGGTGATCGATGTAAACAAGGGAAGGGCGACTATGTCCATATTGGGCGAAACGGTGACGTTTTCACTTCAAGATTTTCACAAGAGTCCTCCATTATTTGTTAAGAACGATTGTTCTACTATTGATTTAGTAGACTCTTGCGCGAATGAGCTCTTGAGCATCGGCACGATTGAAGAGTTTGATAATGTAGAGGCATTTGATGATGGAATGCCCATGCGGTTTGACGTGCCTCAAAATGAGCCAAAAATGGAGTTGAGACCACAACGAGATCGTTCGAAGTTTGAACCAAGAGAAGAGACGAAGCTACCGCATACTTATTCAAAAAGTGTTTCCCTCGACCCCTACAAGAATTTTAAACGTACGAAGAAAAAGGGCGAGGCTAATAGCAAGGATTGGACAAAGAAGAAGAAGAAGAATGAAGTTTTTAATGAGAAGTTGAAGGTTGGTCAACTAGTGCTATATAATTCCGATCGTAACTTTGATCCAACCAATTTTGAAGTCGCATGGAGTGGAGAATTTTTAATAAAAGAGATGGATGAGTATGGAGTCGCCACTCTATACGATGAGAATGCAAAGACAGGATTCCAAGGCCACAAGCATCGACTAGAACCTTATTACGAGAAATATATGAAGAATCGTGATCGTACCAAGAAGGAGTTCGTGGACCCACCACGAGCTAGAATTTGATCAAGTAATTGCGTCGAGCATATGACGTTAAATGTTGCGCTTCTTGGGAGGCAACCCAAGCGTTAGTTAGTTTTCGTTTTATTTTTTTTAGTTTCTTTTATTTTATTTCTGTCTTTTTATATTGTGTCAATTTCCGTGGTACGTTTATGTGTGTGTTGATGTTCAGAAAATATGATAAATCGCCTATTCTGGACAACGGTTATATAGCGGAAGCTCGCTACCGCAAGGCCTTACCGCTAGTTACACTCGAGGCGTTAACGATGACGATCAACCACTGAACCTACCGCTTACCGCAGCAATCAGGGAAAACGATGATTTCATCGATCGAGGTCACAATCCGACCCAAGTTAGCCGCAGCCCGACAACCTTTTGATGAGCTGCAACCCAGCCATTTACGACGTTAGCCGCAATCCGGCCGTTTCACATCCAAAAAGACGTGCCACCGGGCACTTGCGCGTAGCAATTGATCGCAATCATGTTTTGTTTGTTTGTTTTTGTTTTTTATAGGTTTGTTCGGGACAATCTAGTCACGCGATCTAAGACGAAGGATAATTGCACATGCGTTTTTAGAGAGACTCGGCCATCGACTTTTCAGGGATGTTTTCTTATCTCCCATACTCTTATTTTCTTTAATATTTATGACAATCAGGAGATTGCCAAGTTTTTAGGGAGGGGGGTGGTTGAGTATGGTTAGTGCAATTTGATGTCTTTGTTTTGAAAAGCATATTTTTGATGTGATTGATCTCTATTTCTACGCTTATTTGTGTTTGTATGGCTTGCCTGTCGAAGTTGACTATGTATGATTATCTGTTCTAGTTTTTTGAGCGTGCATAAGTGCATAATTTTTCAAAATTATTTATTATATATTGTAAAATGGTACTTGGACGCAATCGATTTCGCAAAACTTTAAAAGCAGCGTCAATTCAAAAAATTTTCATGCAAAAAGCCAGCGAGTAGCCTGAGTGTTTATCATCATTGCATGTACGTGAGTAAGTTTCAGTTTTGATATCTCTTTGAAACCGCTGTGTGTAGTTGACTTTGAAAATGAGGTTAAGGCACATATAAAACCCTATTCCGGCCATATCCATATATTTTTAGCCACTATAAATTCCGAATGAGCCAATTATAGCCAAATAATCCATTTCCTTTAGCCATGAGTGTTTTTGAGATCCCTACGAACCCATTAAAAGCATGGGGTAGGAGTTCGTATTTTTATTGGTTATTAGTGTCTTGGAAATTTTATTAGGAATTTTTGATTTTTGTAATTAAGGACCACCATCCAAAAAATAAAAATAAATAAATAAAAAAATAATAAAAAAATAAAGACCCCAAAAAAAAGAATAAAAGGGGAAAAAAAATAAATAATAGGATGGTGGATAGTGATGATTAATTGCCTACGCGCTTGTTAAGGCTTGAATTTTATTGTTTATTTTATGAAGCCTTATGTTTAAGAGGCAAAAGAGTTGTGATTAAGTGGTTTCTGAGCTTCAAGTCAGTTTTACGGTTTGCGAGTTGGGAAATAACCTATATTTAAAGGCTACGTTATGGGTGCTTAGTGAGGTTTTTCTTTTGTACGAGGTGAAGTGCATTGCTTCGTGTTTAGGTTAGGTTGAGTGAGTTATTGATCATGTTTGATCATGAGTTAGCCACAAGACTTATATATTCCATACTCGTCCAAAGACCCTTACATTACAACCCGCGAAGACCTTGTCCGATTCTTAGTTTAGACAACACACTTAATTTGCGATTGAAAAGAGATTGATTTTCTGTGCTTATTTATTGTGCATGTAATTATATGATTTGAGTGTATACACGTCCCATACAGAAAATACTTGAGTGCTTTTAAGCGTACTCATATATATTATCTTTCATGAGGAAGCATGATTTTATTGAAGCGACATTGTAATAATGGTCAAGTGTTTGACGTTGCGTGACTTCTACCTATATTTTCAAAATTACGTATGTAGTGATCGATGATTTCTTAGCGCTCTAAGAATCGTCTCCGCAATAGTATGGAGTCGATTGTAGATGCGGTAAGTTGTCCCGAGTCGTGTCTCTCGAGGATGGATGTGATCGGCTTTCGGTTTCTCGGTTGTTCTTATCGTCGGTTTTGATTAAACTAATTTAACCTAATAAAGCGGTAGTCATTGTTCGGTTTTTGAATTTGTAACTAAGATTTAAATTGAAATATAAGATTTGAAAACATTAAAACTTTTAAAAGAAATTAAAGCTTATATTAAAAATGATCAATTTAAACTAATTAACTATATAAACCTAATAATTTGAAATTAGGAAAAAGGAGGGAAAATTAAAGTCAACTTATTTGAATAAGTGAACAAAATTACTTAACATTAATTAAGGGCTTAAAGAGGAAGATCTTAATAAACTTTTACTAACTTAGAAAGTGATTATAACTTTATAACTTAAAAGCATAAGTTCATAAGCTAGAAAGCTATAAAATGAAATTGAAAGTTTGATAGGCAAAAGAAGCACTAAACTAATGATCCAACATACAAACACAATATTAAAAAGGAATAACATGAAAATAAAACTAGATTATAGAAGGATATTACCAATTGTATGTGATTACAAAAGCTTGAAGGAGGAAAGCTTGAAAGCTGAATGATTCTCCTCAAAAGAAACTTAAAACAAAGCTTGAAGATTAAACTACTAAGATCTTAGCTTAACTAATCTATAACTAATTACTAGGAATTATAGAAATTAAAATGAGTAAAAATATAAAAGCTGATTGTTTTCTCTGGTTTTGAGAAGCTTTCTTGGAGAAGAAAGTCACAGGCCAAGTTGCATTCTTGAAATGACGTCTGATTACTTATTTCTTCAGAATTGCTTCTTTTCAGTCGATCGACTGAAAAAGCAGTCGATCGACTGGCAGTCGATCGGCCTTGTCAGCAGTCGATCGACTGCTCCGTCAAAAATATCCCAAATCTCTGAAATTAGTCGATCTTGGGGCTCCAGTCGATCAACGGCAGTCGATCGACTGCCATGTCCAAAACTTCAAAACTCCCTGGAATCCAGTCGATTTTGCCGTTTCAGTCGATCGACTACAAAGTCAGTCTATCGACTGAACATCTAGTCGGCCGACTGGATTCCAGCGCCCGGCTCGATTTCTCGTTCTCTTCGCGTCCGCCGATTTATCGAACCTCGTCTGCTGCGCTTCCTTTCTTTGTCCGTCTATTCCCGAGTCGAGTATCAACGATCCCAAATGAGCGTGGGCCCCGCATGGACGTCCTACGGCCAAGAAAAACGGGAACGTGAAAAACTACGAAATTAATAACAAAACGTGCAAAAACTAAGAAAATCTAAAAATACGAGAAATGGCCAACCCGACTCCTAAAGCAACAAAAAGCAAGCGAAAAACACGCAACGTGAAACAAAAACGAAAATTAAAATATGTACAAAAAGATGCAAATCATGTAGCATAACACGACTCTTTGCTTGAATTTATTTTCATTCTAGTTATACTTTGAATCTATCGTTTGTTCGAGGACGAACAAACCAATTAAGCGTGGGGTAGTTGATTAGAGTAGATTTGTCCTTGTTTTTATTAGTATTTTAGTACGTTTTTCTATTTGTTTTTGGTATAAGTTGGACGATTTAAGCATAATTCTGTATTTTTATAGTTCTGACTTAATTTACCGTATTTTAATCGTAATTGATGCAAATAGGTGATATTTCGTTGTTTTCACCTTACAGCTAAGTAACCGGAATAGTTCAGCGCGTAATAGACGAAGTTCGATGTTCAAGAATAGGAGAACGAGCTTTCCGGCGAAACGAGTAGCAAAAGCTCGAGAGACGGAGACAGACGCTCTGTCGCGTCGACTGACACGACCGTCGACGCTCCGTCGACGTGAGCCATGATCCGCGTCAGTTGACGCAAGGCCGACGCACTGCCGACGCTACGTTCTGAAGCGTCGATAGAAAGGGCATCAGTCGACGCACCGTCGACGCAACTTGCTGAAGCGTCGATTGAAGGAGCGTCAGTCGATGCACGGTCGACGCAATTCTCTGAAGCGTCGATGCAATCCCGCGTCAATCGACACACCCGCCAAGCCGACGTGCACGCCCAGGCAGCACTGACGCCGAGCACCAGCGCGCGTCAGTCGACGCACCGTCGACGCACCGTCAAGGCGACGGCCCAGAATTCAGATTTTAGGGTTTCTTGTGCGCCAAGACTTGCAATATCTATATAAACCCTCCATATTTTGGATTTTGAAGAAGATACACGACCACCTAGGGTTCCATAGCTTCCAATAACAATAATTCCACATCTCATAACGATATTTGAAGACGGAGATCAAGGATCGAAAACAACGCATCTAAAACATCGAATTCGAGTTCGGGATTCAATCTTCGCCCAAGATCAACGTTCAAACTCCGGAATAGCTGGAGCTTTTTACTGCTTTCATTAGTTCCAATAAGTACTCTAAACTCTTAGTTAATTTTGTAATTAATTGTTTAGTTAATTTCTTAGTTAATTCTAATTTTAATAATTAGTTTAATCGTTTCATGCTTGAGTATTTGATATTGGATATTGGTTTAATCTAGTTTATTTATGCACCTTGGTTTATGCTCAAAATTATTCGTTCTTAGATTCGTATGATGCGATTGCTTAAGGGAAGTTATTATATTTATGCTTTAGATTCGTTGCTTTAAATTCTTAGTTCTTAAGTTCAAGTAGTTTAAATTATTGCTCGTAGTTGACAATCTAGTTAGAATAATTAGTTTAATTAGCCTTAATTTAATTACTGCTTAGTTTATAATGATCAACTCAATATATTTTAAAACCCCAATTGTACATGTATTTTACTTTAGTTCGTAAATTGAGAAAAACATCCGAAAGACCGAACAGTTGTTTCCTTGTGATGAGTTTGACTCGAGTCGTAAATTGAGAAAAACATCCGAAAGACCGAACAGTTGTTTCCTCGAGAGATACGACTCGAGTCAAACTTATCACCCTACAAGTACCTCGTACTCTTGCGAGCAAACTAACGTGCTTTTAAATTAATTAATTAAAAAGGGGTGCACAAAAGTTTGGATCAATGGTTCCTCGCTATCACTATCATCCTCCTCTTGTTCATGAATTCGGTGTTTATAAGATTTTCGCCGTGTTCAATCACCTTTAAATCGCCCATCATGGTCGTCGTATTCTGTATCATCCCGCAAGGTCCTCCATTTATAAAATCGACCATGCGACTCCCCATCCATACGTAACCCATAGTCCATATAATCATCATCCGATGATGATGGGAAATCCACCGGATATCTTCGTCTTCCCATACTTTTAAGCATCTCCTCACTTGGCCTTCATGGTGAGGATTATCTGCTTCTTTTCTGGCCTGCGGTTAATGGTTCTGGCATGTATTCCTCATATCCCTGATCATCTTTCCATTTTCCTTTATCACCTCGACTTGTCTTACCTGCCAGAATATCTTCCAGTTCCTCTTGTTTATCTGGAGATACAAAGCCCATCAAACTTTCAAGGAGTCCCTTGTCGACATAACAAGGTTTGTCTTTGGCATCTCCTTCCATTCCTTCATTCCTATGTGTATGGACCTTTGCTTAATACGTCTGGAGTATTCTTCTTATGTTCTTCTTTTGGCTGCTTCATCTATTTATTTCTTGGCGGGGATGGTGGTGTGGTCTTTATTTGGTCTGTTTCCATTAGCGGTGGTGTTTGTTCTTTCCCGCTATCTGGTCTCGTCTTACTTACTTCCCCATCAAAGCTCATTTTTTGAGGTTTGATACCAATTTCTTTCATGGCTTGTTTATTTTTTTTAAACTCTCATGTCTTTCGCCCAAGGACTCGATGTCCATCTTTCCCATAGACGGCGCCACTTAATGCGATCAAAAAGATTGGTGCCTCAAGAATAGAAGGTACTGGCCTTAAATATGAAGTCAGCAACCTGATAAACCTTTGATATACATGCAGCGACTTGATAGATCTCCAAGGTGCTCCTGGAGACCTAGTAGATCCTGCAAGACAAAAACCCAAGACAAGGCGGTGGACGGCCCCGACGTAAGCCCTCCGATACTTAAGTTAGAGAGTGCATAAGAGAGATGCGAGAGCTCTTAAAGTGATATATGAGAGCTTAAAACGCAGGAGTATTTCCAATCTAGGGTTCTCCTCTCCTACTATATTACCATAAATAGCATGACTGACTTAGAATTAGGATTCTTCCCGTATGCTAAATTCCCACGAATAATAGAACTTTCTTTGAATTACCAGAATGGCCATTGGCCAATAACCATGTCCATAATTAAAAACCCACCGGGACCCCATAAAATAGCCCATATTAGCCTGTCAGATCCCAAAAACCATGAGGCCCAGCTCTCAACGCTTAGCTGGTATAATAATGCTTATATCATAAGATCTCGCCACCTCATATAGGAGCTCACAACTCCTATGCATCAGGTCGCTGCCCTCCAAAAATAACTCACCCAGCTCCTAGAAGGATTGCACCTTCTGAGAAATGAGGTCGCCTACAAAAATTCACATAAATACCTACATGTTGGCGACGTGAATATTTGATGTCATATAAGCTAGTCCCCCAGATTCTGGTTGTTTGAGGTAGGAAACCAAGTAGAATGTAATCATGAGTTACCTCGGAAGTCAAACTGTCACGATTTTTGGAAAAAAATACACTTTACACTTAGCCATCACTTCTCATTTAAGATCATTAAATGCCAATATGCACCATGTCGGACACGCGTTAGCAACTCCTTTCCTCGTAATATATTTAATTATGTGGGCCAAAAAATGAAAGGCCCACAATAACCCTACCAACTTTCCCGCCTATCAAAAAAACCTTGTGTCTTTTTAGCTTTTTGCAGCCTAATACACAAAACACTCCTTCGTCTTTACTTACCCTCACTTACACAAAACCAAAGCAAAATACACCATTCTCTTCTGCAAAAACTCCCTGCAAATGTCTACAAAATGTTTCAAAACACAATTAATTTGCACCAAGTCCTTCAATCAAGATGATGTGTAAGTCCCCCTAATCCCTTGTTCTGATAATAATTACTCTAATTTTTACTGTTAATTAATGTATCGTTGAGTGTGATTTTTCTATCTTTTCCCTCCCCATTTTATGATTGGTTGATGATGAACATAACCTCAACCAACTTTAATTCCCAAAACCCTAATTCTCCAACATCTGATACTGAATTAATAGAAATTCCTCTAAAACGCGGATGTAGAAGAAGAAACATACCTGCACCCCAACCTTTATCCCGACCCGGTATAATGGATGAACCAGAGGGAGATATTTCTTGGCCCGAACTTGAAGCTCAGATTAGAGATTTGACCAAAAACATCCCTGAGGGCATCCCTATATCACATCTAGAAATGCCTTCCTCTCCTCAGCCTGACTTCTTTCTTCCCGACCCAGTAACCGTAGTATCGACTTCAGCCCACGCCGACCTGCCCCCACTTCTGCGAGCTACTAGGATAACCGTGCAAAATCGTTGGGTGCTCCTTGACCGGAGCAACCTTAAAGAGTTTATAGAAGCTCTTAACCTTCCCGAGACCGTCAAAGTGACTTTTCCTAACATTCTTCAAACTAATCCATCAAACCCCCCTTTAAATCACATAACCCTCTTCGAGGAACACCTAAAAGCGGGCTTAATATTCCTTGTACATCCTTTTCTGATAGCTATGTATGTGAAGTATAAGGCTGCATTCTTGTAGATGACTCCCAACTCTATTAGATTCTTAGTTGGATACATAATTTTTAGTAATTACCATAACGTAGAACCCAAAGTAGGTTTCTTCCATATTTGTTTTCAAATAAAGAATCAGAAAGGTTCATTCTAACTCACTTCGCACCATAAGAAGCATTTCTTGGTATACCCCTCGTCAAAAGTCCACGAGTGGCAAGTTAATTTCTTTTTTCTTTATAATCCCGAAGCCTGGCCCTTTTACATTGAGTGGCAGGAATCAACTACTAAACAAAACTCAATACCGTCCATGACAAATCAGCCTATACTTTTCCAACAATACTCCGACCTCCTTGAAAACTAGGGTACAAAATCCTATAATGTGATGAGGCTCACAGATTTGGAGGGAATTTTCAGGTTTGTATGTCTTAGCCAGCAACCTACAGATTTGACTAGATCTGAATTCGGTAGGTTTCTGAGATATCCCAAATTCCTTTAACTTCATTCTCACAGTAGAGTGAACTAATTTATTTGCTTTTTTACGTAGATAATATTATTGCCAGCTGCTTATCATCGAGCTCGGAGGGAGAAGCCTCTGTCAAACCTTATCCAAGCCCTGTTGTAACATCGGCGCCGCGACCTCCTATTTTTGATGTGGACCAAGAGCTAGAGCTCGCCATGGCCGCGAGAGACGGACAGTAAGAGATATCCGATCCTGAAAAATGGATGCCTCTCAGAGATGTTCTAAACAAAGTGAAAGGGAAGATAGTGGCTAGTGAGCGAACTCCTTCGTGGCAGACAACTCCAGCCCCCAAGCACCGACATCTTTAGAAAGCATCAACTTTAAGCCCCTCGGACTTAGAGAAGAGTCTTGCTTAGTGCCAGAATGTCGATCAAATTCAGTCTCTATTCAAGAAGCATATGTTGTATTAGGTAATTTAGGCGTTTTGATTCATGACATGCACCATATAATTGACTTTCATAACTCATCCTGCCCTTATATATATATATATATATATATATATATATATATATATATATATATATACACACAAAACCTTGGATGACCTCTCTCTCGATCCACCTACTGTTAGCAACCCCCGATGGAGAGTTACAGAAAACTTGCGACAAGCTGACGGCTCAGGCAGAGAAACAAACACAACAGCTATCCTTGACTCAAGGAGAGCTGGATGAAGCTCGTCGCCAACTGGAAACTCGGGAGGAGGAGCTAAATGTCTCCAACAGCCAGGTGGAGACCTTAAGAGATGAAGCCGCCCGACTGAGGGATGAATCCACCCGCTTAGGGGAGCGGATGCTGGAGGCAGAGGGACAACTATGATAAAGGGATGAATAGATGGAAGGTGCAGTTCGCCTAGCTCGGCAGCAGGGAAAGGCTGAAGGTCATCGGACGTTTCTAAAGAGTAATATGGGCAAAGAGTTCATAGACGCATATAGAAAAGAGCTGATGGACAAATACCAGAATACAACGCATTATCTGGGCAAGATGGGGAGAGGAGCCAAAGAGTGGTTAAACTTTGCTATAGAGCGGATCAAGGCTCAACTTGCTACAACCAACATCCGATTCGAACCGGATGTGAAGACCATGAATGACGAAATCCCTCCCTTCTGTTTCTTGAAAGGTGATAGAGACCAGCCTGTGGTGGATCTCCTGCAAGGGTGATGCAATCCTGAGAGCTAGGCTTGGTGCCGAGCTGGAAGCCCCTGTGGACGAGTTGGTGTCTGACTGCAATCCGGCTTGATTCTTTCAGCTTTCCTGTAATTCAACATTTGCTTCTTTAGATATTTAAATGGCCCTGTATAAACAACAAACTTGATTTTCCGCTCTGACTTGATTGTATCATAGAGTTCTCACAATCCAAGATAACACAAACCTGCCATAAAATGGTTGTAGAAAAACATCCCAAAACCATTAGCAAAACCATACTTGACCACGAATAATGTAAACCAAAGAGTAGGTAGGTCGCCCAATCATAATGAGAGTAAACCAGAGACAACCAAGATTATACTTAGTCCTCTAAATTAATGTAATATGGTCGAGAACCAATAATGATAGCTTCTCCATAGTATTGCATGAACCTGCTTTATAACCAAATTTACACGCATAGAGATCGCAAAGATTGCATACTCCAAAAACTTGCAAGCAACATGTAAATCAAACATGTTTGTAATTGAAGAAAAACATCTAAATCAAACATGTTCCTCATTCGGACATCCCCGAATATGTAAGTCAAAACATGTTCAAGAATAAATGAGAATATGTAAATCAAACATGTTCTCGACTAAGACCAAACACATCATACAAGACCAAATAAAGCACATAAGATCACATAAGATCAAATAAAACACATAAGGCCAAATCAACAGCATGTAAACCGCACATAAGAATTGAGAGGAACATGTAAACCAAACATTCCTCCCCTCAAAACTTTCTAGAATATTTAAATAATACATATTCAAGGATATGTGAGAACATGTAAATCAAACATGTTTTCACACAAAACCAGCCATTTCCATGCCCATAAATCCCATCACCGACCTGATAAGAGCGTCGGGACTTAGTCATATAGACAAAACCATAGGGATTCATAGAATACCATAAGAAATTCTTTATTCATCATTGATTGGTATCAGCCCATAGCGGGTAAAAAGTGCGACAAGAGTATGAATTCATCTCCGACATAAAGGAGCGTCGGCACATAATAACAATAAGTAAAGATAGAGTTGTGTAAAGTACGAGCCTATTTTCCGGAGTTCTAGGCATAATACTTCTTCAAGTGGGGTTGTTCGATAAGACCATAATACGGATGCGAGCTTTTCATGCTAGAGTCCCTCTGCTTTCTCCAGTCGTAATTTAATTCCTTGGACGATAATACGGTTAGTAACTTTAACTTGTCCATTAGCTTGAGGATGTGCCACAGAGGCAAATCGCTGCTTCATTCCCATTGTTTTGCACCATTCTTAGATCATTTGAGACTAGCACCCGCCGAACGCCGTACCTATAAAAAATACTGTTAATAATAAAGTCCATGATGTTATGCTCGCCGATGCCCGTCCAGCCTCGGCCTCCACCCACTTCGTAAAGTAGTCTACCGTGACCACCAACTGTTGTTTGTTTGCTATGCGTTCTTGGAAAGAGCCCCACGATATCTATTCCCCACTGCACAAAGGTGCAAGGCGAGCTAATAACCATCATATCCTCCACGGGCACATGAATGACGGGCGCGTGCATCTGACATTTTCGACAGGTCATAACGAGTTTGCCCGCCATACTCTTCATCCCTGACCAAAAGAACACATCTCGCAATGCTATACCCACCAGTGCTTTGTTTTCGCGTGGTCGACACAGTACCCTTCGTGTATTTCTCGCAACACCTCCAACCCTTCTTCCTTCGCCAAACACTTCAAGTATGGGCTGAATAGTGACCTTTTGTACAAATCTCCATTAATTAAACAAAAATGGGCCAATGTCATGGTATCCCTAGTTGATAATTGTGTACCCCCTGCAACCACCTTATCGAGGATCCCCCGAACTGGTGTTCGCCAATCTTCCTCTGCGTCAATCTCCATAACCTCTTTCCATTTGTCCATGATGGGGCATAAATAGGCCAGACCCGGATTGGGGTAGACCTGGACACAGATAGCCAAAGAAGGGACCTCAGGACAGCTTACGCTTGGTGAGGTTTGACCTGGTCAGAGCAAGGGTCATCCCAGCCCAGGAATTGTCCCGAGTTAATGGAGATCTCCTCTGAGATAAACCTTGAAATATAACACCCAAGCGGGCTCGCCGATAAAGAGGAGAGCAGGACCAGGGGAGACCTGGCCTCCTGACCTCCGTTGAGGGGACAAGTGGGACCACTTGTCAGAGTTTGTTGTTTAAACGGCCCTTGATTCGCGGCCTTTGTTTTTGAGATCCCGGAAGGGGTCCCCACTGGGAAAAACTGTAAATATATCAGTCCCAAGGCTAAGAGAGGTATGCCATTCTTTGTGCATTCCTTGCTTTGTTCACAAAAAACACTCTATACACTTTCTGACTTAAGCATCGGGGAGGTTTCCACCGGAAAACCACCGGTGGTCCTTTTCTGACGTGTTTTTGTTTGCAGGTCGGGAAATAGCGCAAGGTTCAGGCCTGGTCATATTTTTAGGGTGTAACAATTGGCGCCGTCTTTGGGAAAATCTGAGCTAAGGCGTGAGTTTGAATGGCTTCAGACGGGTTGCGACGGAATCTGGTGGGAGAACTGGGCGGAACCCCTAGTTTCTCCGCGCCATGGGGCATGCCGCGGTCGGCAGAGCCATCGACGACAAGGCCAGAGGGGGCAGAGCCGTCAGTAGTAACTGGAGCAGGTACCGTGTCGTCCCCCTCCGGTGGATCTATGCCTGCCGTTGGTGGATCGTTGAATGACACCTTTCTCAGGAAGCTGTCTGAGCTCATCGGCAAAGCTGTGGAAGAGGCTGTGAAGAAAACTTTTGCAGAGATCTCAACGCCGCCATCCGGTGCACGGCCAGATCGAACGATCCCGCTGGCAGAAATGGAACCGTTGCGCAATCAACATACGGATCAGACCCCCCTCCAAGACAGAGACTAGCACTTTTCCACCTCCGACAGCGAAAAGTCAAACCAAGCTAATCCAGGTCTGGCCGAGCAGATGCAGAGCTTGCAGAATTAGGTGAGAGAGTTCAAGAGAAAGATGGAGAGTGCCAACACGGAGAGGCACGCCGTTCACCGAGGAGGTTATGTGCGATGACATGCTGGCTTCCTACAGATCTCTAGCCTTTGAGTATAGTGGGACTATTAATCCGTGGGATCATCTGAGCCGCTTCGAAATTGCAGCAGCGGTGCATAAGTTTCAGACGCGGTCATGTGTCGGGTCTTTCCGATGACTTTCACCAAGTTATCTCAGCTATGGTTTAGCCAGCTGCCGCCGCGCTCTATTATCAACTTTGTTGAATTTAGCTCGGCCTTCCTGCATTAGTTTACCAGTTGCAGGAAGTACCAGAAGATGTCGCTCGAGCTGTTTAGTTTGAAACAGAAGGAGAATGAGAGTCTGTGTGCTTATATTAGTCGGTTTACAAACGCGAAGTTAGAGGTGCCCTCTGCGTCGGAAGAGCTCTTGGTAAACTCATTGGCACAGGGCCTCAGAAGAGGTGAGTTTTTCCAATCGCTGGTTTTGAAGCCAGCTCTGAAGTTTGGAGAGCTCCTTGAGAGGGCAGAAAAGTATATTCATCTAGAAGAGGCCCTAAAGATCAAGGAGGAGGGAGAAAAGAAGAGAGAGAGAGAGAGAGATATGATAGAGAAGAGAGAATATCGATAAAAAAGTCCAGGCCAAACCTGTCGGGAGGACGACCTCATTTTGATAGGTACACGCCACTTGAAACCCCTCAGGGGGAGATCTTGCAAGCAATAGAGAGGCATCCAGACCTCAAGTGGCCCAAGACTTATTCACAAAAGCCTAGGAAAGAGAGGTCTGACCGATTTTGTCGGTATCTCAACAAGTACGACCACGATACGGACCAGTGTACTCATCTCAAAGACGAGATGGAGAGGAAGGTGCAGGCAGGGCACCTTAAAGAGTATGTACGAATGAGAAAAGAGGAGGCCAGGTCTGGTCAGGGCAGTCATAACCGACTCCAGCAAAATAAGCGTGATCAAGATAGTGGGTGAAATGGCGGAAGAAGGAATGACCAGGCCCAGGTCATCAGAGGGGAAATTCAAATGATTACTGGTGGTGAATGGGTTGAGCACTCAAAATGGACCCAGCATAGCTATGTTCGCGCCGCAAGGGATCTGGTCCGAAAATCACGTGAGGTCGGGAAGATGGCTTCCACTCCAAATATTTGCTTTGGCTCAGAGGATGGGGATGGCATCCTGGCTCCTCGTATGGATACAGCTACTATCGCCAATTATAACGTGAAGCGGGTGTTTGTTGATACAGGAAGCTCTGCCAATATCCTTTTCTATGATTATTTTCAGCAACTGAAGTTAGATGTGGAATTGGAAGAAGTGACAACCTCCTTAGTAGGGTTCGTGGGGGGAGCCCTGAAACCTCTAGGAGCGGTCAGGCTCTTTGTAACGCTGGGTGAGGAACCATATAGAGTGACCATAACAGTGCAATTTCTGGTAGTTGATGCACCATATTCGTACAACGTCATGCTGGGACAGCCATCTCTGAGCCAGTTTCAGGCAGTGTTTTCTGTATATCATATGAAGATGAAGTTTTCGGTAGAGGATGGCACGGGTGAAGTCAGAGGTGATCAATACGCGTCCCGGCAGACGTATGTTGAGTGAATCAGACGCAATGAGGAAGAGCGACAGAGCTAGAGGGCTCGGATGGAGCAGCCTAGGTAAGATCTGGCTCAAAGAGAGGAAGGGATGATGATGGTGGGGGACGAAAGTCGAGTCCTCCGCGTTGGAACAACCCTCAGTCCTGTGGTTTTGACAGGTCTGGTGGCATTATTACGCGAAAGTGCGGACGTATTTTCCTGGTCTTTACATGACTTGGTTATGATTGATCCAGAGGTGGCTGAGCATCACCTCAACATCAGCCCTACGATAAAGTCGGTCAAACAAAAGAAGCGCAATTCCGGGCCGGATAAGGAAGCCATTATAGAGGCTGAGGTGGAGAAGCTGTTGAAAGCTAAGCACATCCAGGAAATACAATTTTCTGAGTGGCTCTCCAACACTGTGCTGGTCCCTAAGACCCAAGATGACTGGCGCATGTGCATCGACTTTCGTGATCTTAACCGTGCTTGCCCAAAAGACCACTATTCGCTGCCAAGGATAGACCAGCTGGTCGATTCCACTTCGGGTTGTGAACTCCTAAGCATGATGGATGCCTCATAAGGCTATCACCCAGATCAGGCTCGCGAAGGAGGACTGGAAGAGGGTTAGCTTCATAACCTCGAAGGGATTATGCTGTTACGTGGTCATGTCATTTGGGCTCAAAAACGCAGGGGGCCACGTATCATAGACTGGTGGATAAAATGTTCAAGGGACAGTTGGGAAGAAACATGGAGGTATATGTGGATGACATGTTAGTCAAAATCATTAAGGAGACCTCACATGTGGATGATCTGAAAGAAACCTTTGATACCCTAAGGAGATACAAAATGAAGCTCAACCCCAAGAAGTGCATTGGGGTCAGAGCTGGCAAATTCCTAGGGTACATGGTAACAGAGAACGGCATAAAAGCTAATCCTGAAAAGGTTAGAGCTATTATGGATATGCAAGCGCCAAGAAACGTCAAAGAAATGCAGTGCTTGGCAGGTCAAATCAATGCCTTGAGTCGATTCATCTCGCGCTCGACTGAGAAGAGCTTGCCATTTTTTCAAGCCCTGCGTAAGAAGGCCAAATTCCAGTGGAGTAATGAATGCAAAGATGCGTTTAGAATGCTGAAAGAACATCTAGCTAGCATGACCTTGCTCACAAAACCTATCCAAGGAGAGTCTCTAATCCTATACTTGTCCGTTGAGCAGCAGGCAATCAGCTCGGTTCTGTTAAGAGAAGAAGGCAAGATACAAAATCCGGTGTATTACTGGAGCAAGGTATTGCACGACGCATAAATCCGGTATGTAGAAGTGGAGCGGGCTGTCTTAGCCTTAGTAGGTACGGCACGTAAATCACGGCCTTATTTTCTTTCACATAGCATAATCGTGCGAACCAACCTACCATTGAAGGTCGTCATGGATAGGACAGAGGCGTTAGGACGGCTGGTCAGATGGATAATCGAACTCAGCGAGTTCGATATAACTTTTGAAGCCAGAACAGCCATTAAAGCTCAGGCACTGGCTGGCTTCATGCAAGAAATGACCAGCTCTCCTGAAGACAAAAGACAGTGGACAATTTTTACTGATGGCTCGGTAGGAAACCAGGGCTGTGGTGCAGGGATATTATTAATCGATCCAGCAGGAATAGCTACCGAGTACGTAGTTCAAATGAATTATGCTCTATCAAATAACGCGGCTGAGTATGAAGCCTTTTTGAGAGGGATTCAGATGGCAAGAGACTTAGGGGCAGCACAGGTGTGTGCTAAGGTAGATTCGCAATTGGTATGTAAGCCAATAAACGGCGATTTCGAGACAAGAGAGGAGAATATGAAAAAATATCTAGCTCGGTTCAAGGAGCTCGCCAAGGATATGCAAGCTCTGACGGTCCTTCAGATTCCTAGAGAAGAAAATGGGAGAGCAGACTGTTTGGCTAACGTAGCTAGATCGGCCGTAGATTGCCAGGAAAGGACAATTACTTTGTTGATGGCGGATAACGGATTTGGCACAGACCAGGTGTGTTCGGTAAATGAGAAAGAAGACTGGCGTTCTCCTATTAAGGCATACCTGGAAAAAGGAGAGCTTCCAGAGGATAGCAGAGGAGTGAAAGCAAGAGTCAGGTCTGCCCGATTCTGTCTGATCAAGGGAGAATTGTTTAGACGGGAGTTTGGATGGCCTCTGTTGCAATGTCTGAGCTTAGAAGAAGGCGCCCATGCCCTACGAGAAATCCATGAAGGCTGTTGTGGCAACCACATGGGGGCAGGGGCCCTGGCTAGTAAAGTATTGAGAGCTGGCTAGTTCTGGCCATCGCTGAGAAAAGAGGCCGAGGACTTTATCAGGAAGTGCGAAACATGCCAGAAGATGTCCCCCTTGACTCATCATCCAGCGGAAGAGCTCATGACAATGAGCTCTCCCTGCCCCTTTGTAAAGTTTGGGATTGACCTGGTCGGACCATTCCCGATGGCTCCAGCCGAGAAGAGGTTTTTGATCGTGGCCATCGACTACTTTAGCAAATGGGTTGAGGCGGAAGCCCTGGAAAAAATCATGGAAGAAGTAGTAATGGGCTTCATTTGGAAAAATATCATTTGCCGGTTTGGCGTTCCAAGAATAATGATATCAGATAATGGTACTCAATTCATGGGAGCCAAGATTAAAGCTTGGTGCGCCAAAATGAAGATCTAGAAACATTTCACATCTGTTTACCACCCACAGGAAAATGGACAGGTAGAGGTGATTAATCGCATCCTTGTTCAGGGGCTCAAGTCACGCTTAGAGAAATCCGGAGGCAAGTGGGTGGAAGAGCTAAGTGCAATACTTTGGGCTTACCGCACCAATCCTAAAAAGGCACGGGTGAAACCCCTTTCAGCTTGGTTTATGGCATGGATGCCGTCATTCCCGCGGAGATCATCCTTGCAACTCACCGAGTGCAAAACCTTGATGAAACTCAGAACAAGGCATTGGTGCAGGATGCATAGGATTTAATCGAGGAAAAAAGAGATCAGGAAATGGTGAGGATGGAACATGTGCGGGGGCGAATCTGAGCAACTTATAATAAAACAGTCTGGAAGAGGCAATTCCAGGTGGGAGACCTGGTTCTTAGAAGGGCTGACCTGGGAAAAGCCAAAGGAAAACTGGATGCTGTGTGGCAAGGACCATTTGGGGTCACAAAAGTCTTGGCAGGTGGCGCATACAAATTGGAGGAATTAGACGACGCTAAGATACCCCGATCTTGGAACATTTCAAACTTACAAAAATTTTATGTATGAAAATGAAATTCACAATGTTTATTTATAATGAAAATGCAGGTTTGTTCTTATTATATCTTCAGCACATTTCTCTGAAAGCCAGGATTGGCTAAGGACGGATGTCCTCGATTTTCCTGACCTGATTGTCAGTTTAGGCCAGGATTGGCTAAGGACGGATGTCCTCGATTTTCCTGACCTGATTGTCAGTTTAGGCCAGGATTGGCTAACGACGGATGTCCTCGATTTTTCATGACCTGATTGTCAGTATAAGCTAGGATTGGCTAAGGACGGATGTCCTCAATTTTCCTGACCTGGTTGTCAGTATAAGCCAGGATTGTCTAAGGGCGGATGCCCCAATTTCCTGACCTGATTGTCAGTATAAGACAGGATTGGCTAAGTGCGGATGCCCCAATTTCCTGACCTGATGGTCAGTATAAGCCAGGATTGGCTAAGGGAGGATGCCCCAATTTCCTGACCTGATTGTCAGTATAAGCCAGGATTGGCTAAGGGCGGATGCCCCAGTATCCTGACCTGATGGTCAGTATAAGCCATGATTGGCTAAGGGCGGATACCCCAATTTCTTGACCTGATTGTCAGTATAAGCCAGGATTGGATAAGGGCGGATGCCCCAATCTCCTGACCTGATTGTCAGTATAAGCCAGGGTTGGCTAAGAGCGGATGCCCCAATTGCCTAACCTGATTGTCAGTATAAGCCAGAATTGGCTTAGGGCGAAGACCCCGACATTCTTGAATCTGACAGATGAAGCTGGGATTAACCAAGGTGGATACCCATAAAAGCGCCTAACCTGGCTATCAAACAGAGCCGGGAGTGGCTTAAAGTAGAGATGAAAAGGTTTGATTTAAATTGCTAAGTTTAAAACGGATCTGGCAAAAGACGGATGCCTTGTTTTCCAGATCTGATGATAAATTCAAAAACCAGGATTGGTTAACACTGAAAACCCTAATTCTCAAATTGAGGAACAAAAATCAAACTAAGATTCTTCTGGAAAAAAGGCATTCTCATTCATCTTTTTCTGGCAATACAAAATAGATTGTGCACACCTTCTACGAAGGTTGGCAAATTCAATTATAAATGCAGGAAATAAAAGGAAAAACGAATACAAGAGTGTTCATCCATGAAAGGTTCTTCGATCCGAAGCCAGAGCTCGGCAAACACGCCATAGCTCACGATCAGTCTCTTGGTAACACTGACGGTACTTGTCCGCTCGCTTGGAAAGAGCATGTGCCTCGCCGGTGGCGATGGTCAAGCGATGCACCGACTCTGTTAAATCGGCCTTCTCTTCCTGCAACTGGAGATTTACTTGGTGGAGCTCATCCCACTCCCTCTTATAATGGCTCTTCTTCTGTCTTTTCCTCTCCAGAAGACGGTAGAGGTAGCCAATCTTTTCCCTGAGCATGGTCAGTTTGTCAGAAAGCTTGAAGTTTTCGACGACCAAAGAGATATTTTCCTGCTTCACTATATCAAGTTCTTCGAGAAGAGGGGAAGAAGCCATTTCGGATAATTGAAGGAAAATGAATCATACATGCATGTATATAAAGAAAACAGTGGCATGTGCCAAGGAATCAAAAGTACTAGGGTTTCCGGAAAATTAGGAAACCCTGGAAGCCCAAGAGTCAATACAAGACAAAATGCATTTATTACCATCAAAATAATTCAGAGTAAAAATTCAGAAAAGACAAAAGGCAGACCAGCAACACAGGCTAACTACAGTCTGACTAAAAGAAACAAAAAGTTGTCCTAAAGGTCTAAGTCTCGGCTCCCAGCTCATCATCCAGCTCTGCCGCCAGCTGGTCCACCGTGCCTTCAGACAAGGCGTCGGGAAAAGACCCGCCTGGCAACTCACCCAGACCTACAAAGGTAGGGGAGGGAGAAGAAGCAGGAGGAGTGACTACAGCAAGAGCTACATCTGGGTGAGACTTCTCAGGCTCAGGAGAGTGAAGAACGGAGAAGACGTGCTCGAAAAATTCTGCTGCCCCAACAGTATGCCTAGCTCCGGGGCATAGGCGAAGGAAGTAGGTTCAGGAGGGTTCTCTAATGGCAAACTCCAATCGAAGGGAACCCCGGGGTTGGCTAAAGACCACTTGTCCTGCTCATCCAAGACAAGGTTGTAATAGACCACGGCCTCTGGGAAATGTAGAGCGTAGAGCTCCTTGGACCCCTGAAAAGCTTTCTGGGCCTCTTCCCTTACAACTTAGACCATTTTTAGGCCAACCTCTAAGTTCAGAAATTCGGTTTTCCACCCCTCCTTGGCCTTAGCCAGTGACTCATCTGCAAGGCTCCTTGCCTCCGCCAAAGCCTCGTCCCTTGCCTCAGAATGGGCTGTCTCTACTATTTTATCTTGAGCTCTCTTCACCCCAGCCAGCTCATCCTTCAACACAACAAGCTCATCCCTCAACCCGGTCAGCTCGCTCTCCCTTTTCTTTAGCATAACTCCCCGCTCTTTGGCCAAGGCCTTGAAATGCTCCACCTTCGCAACCAACTCCTTGTTTTAATTGATCACATCGAATTGGATCATGGATCTGGTGGCTCGAGTGGCCAGGAGGGACTTCTTGGAGAGATCCTGATTACGAGAAAAAGGATCAAAACTTGGGCAATCCATGTAAAAATAAAAATGAATGGAAGAAAATTTACCCGTGCCTCGTCCTTGCACCAAGACTCCAAGAGCTCGCGGTCGCTCACTCTCTCTAGCTCGGGCTGATCTGCCAGCAGCATCTGCCTGCGCATAAACTGAAGAGCCACCTCCCCTTGACAAGTGAGGACTTAATTTATTGGATGAGGAACGCTGCGGGTAATTAGAGCGGTAACTGCGGTGACCGGACCGCCCCGAGTTACGCGGGGCCGCTTAGCCAAAGGAACCTCGTCCTCTTCGGATTCAGAGGGAGGGATCCTTGCCGTTGTAGAGCGGGGAGGTAGTCTGGAAGGGCTGGATCTTGGCAGACGTGATGGTTGTGAGCTCTGGACTTGGGGAGCCAATGACGAACCCGCTCCGTGAGCCTGAGGCTCTGGGGCAACCTCCGCCCCCTTCTTGGACGCTTCAAACTTTGACGCATCATCCTTTCTGAGATAAGAAGAAGATAAAAGTAAGACTTATGAAGATTAAAGTGTAAAGAGATAGACCAGGATAAGAGGAAATTTTACCGATCTCTTTGGTCAGAGGACCCGTTTCTAGTTTTTCATTAAAAAAGTCTAAGACAAAGGGAAGGAGGAGATTAGGAACATGGATGAGGTTCCCATTGAGGATAGAGATTGTTTTTTGCAAAATAGAAGATCTATCCGCAGCAGAGAGAGGTAGGTAAGAAGGTAGTTTCTTAATGGGCTTAGGATGGAAACCCCAATCTCCATCGCAGTGGACAAAGAAAAACTTCTTCCTCCAGGCCTTATTGGAGGAAGGGAGTTTGTACAAGAAGTGGACCCCAGGTCTGGCACTGAGGTAGAAGCAGCCTGGGTAAGAGCTCTTCGCTTGAAAGAGCTGGAAGAAGGTGTGAGCTGTTGGATCCAGACCAGCATAGCGCATGCCCAGATTATAGCACACCATGATCCTAAATGAGTTAGGGGTTAATTGGAAGACAGGGATTTTGTACAGAGCTGCGATCTCTAACATCAGTGGGCTCACCGGAAGGCGCAAGCCCGCCTGAAATTGATCGACATAAAAACGTCAACCAGCCAGCCGGTGCCTGGCACGCTAAGATATATGCCGGGGGGTTGTAAGGGTCGTATTTTTCAGGAAATTTATATTTATGGCGTAATTCCTCAACAGATCTATCACTGAGAATAGAAGTGACTTTGGGGTGGCTGGGAACTGGCGGGGGATATTCTAAGCCACCGGCGGAGGAAGAAGCGGCCGTCGTGGCCTCAGGAGAAGCTGACGGAGATAAGGAGACCGCCGCCACCTCTGGAGAGGCAGATGGTGAAGAAGAAGAAGCTATTGTCGCCGCCAGAGAGGCAGGCGGCGAGGAGGAGGAAGTCGCTGCCGCCTCTGGAGAGGCAGACGGCGGAGGAGGGGAGGCTCCCACCGCCGGAGAAGGAGTAACTGGAGGAATATTGGGAAGAGGAAGAGATGACGACATTATAAGAGATTAAAAGGAGTAAAACCTAAGAAAGATACCTGGTCTACGAGAATTGCCGGAGAAATTGAATCGAGAATTAAATTGAAAAGTTCGCCAGAATACTGGAGAGGAAAGGGAGAACTCGAGAATTTTGTAAAATGAAAATATGGAAAGTGAAAGAAAGAGAGAGAGTAGTGGGAATAAAAGGGAAGTAGATAAATTTAAAAAAAAAAATCGAGGAAAGGGGGATTTGATGGGATCCCCGCATTGAATGCGGGCAGACGAACAGTACCCTAGGTAATGAGCTGGAATGCCAACTGTCCTAGGGTAGGTCACGCGCCGCTGACTTGTCAGTACTTTGAGAGACGTGTGGGAATAGCAACCGTTTGGGAAGATGGGCCGACACCACTAATGCCAATGATTAGGCCTGTTTTTCAGGCGGATTTCTTGGGATTCGTACCAGTACGAGAAACAATAAAGGGTAAGTAGGACCTCATTTATTCTTGAGGGCCCTGGGATGTTACAGCTCTACCCCAACCATTTCGGGGGGAGGAGTTGATGGGGCATAAATAAGCCAGACCCGAATTAGGGTAGACCTGGACATAGATAGCCAAAGAAGGGACCTCAGGACAGCTTACGCTTGGTGAGGTTTGACCTGGTCAGAGCAAGGGTCACCCAGCCCAGGAATTGTCCCGAGTTAATGGAGATCTCCTCTGAGATAAACCTTGAAATATAATGCCCAAGCGGGCTCGCCGATAAAGAGGAGAGCAGGACCAGGGGAGACTTGGCCTCCCGACCTCCGTTGAGGGGACAATTGGGACCACTTGTCAGAGTTTGTTGTTTAAACAGCCCTTGATTCGCGGCCTTTGTTTCCGAGATCCCGGAAGGGGTCCCCACTGAGAAAAACTATAAATATCTCAGCCCCAAGGCTGAGAGAGGTATGTTATTCTTTGTGCATTCCTTGCTTTGTTTACCAGAAAACACTCTATACGCTTTTTGACTTAAGCATCGGAGAGGTTTCAATCGAAAAACCACCGGTGGTCCTTTTCTGACGTGGTTTTGTGTGTAGGTCGAGAAATAGCGTAAGGTTCAGGCGTGGTCATATTTTTAGGGTGTAATAGTCCACACTAATATGATTTAGCTCCATTAATGTGACTTTCCTCGTGTCACATATGCCCAATGTTCTAGCCATCTTGGTGAGATGATCCGCCCGGATATTATCAGCCCACGTCAAGTGCTCTAGGTTAAATTCCTCGAACTGCATCACCCCCTCCTTTAACTTTTTCAAGTACTCCTACATACGTTCCTCTCTTGCCTCAAAAGACCCATCAAACTGACGAGCTACCAACTGTGAGTCTGTGTAAGCCATAATCTTCCATGCTCCTAGGTCGCTTGCCATCTTTATACCGTGCAGCAATGCCTCATACTCCGCTTCATTATTGGAGGCCTTAAACCCCAGCTTGATCACAAAATTGAGATTTTCCCCTCCGGGCTAGTCAGAACAATACCTAGCCCAACTCTCGATGTCATGGTCGATCCATCTGTATGTAGTAACCATGCTTTCTGCTCTTCCTCCTACTCGGTAGAGCGCACTATCTCTTGTAAGAAATCCGCCAACACTTGCACCTTGATATCCATTCTAGGCTCATCTACGATGTCATATTTGATGATCTCTACTGCCCACTTCACCAGCCATCCAGACACGTTCGGATTACTTAAGACCTGTTTGAAGGCTAAATTAGTGCTTACCTTAACCTTGCGGCCCAAAAAATAAGGCCGTAGCTTCCTCGCCATATATAATAGTGCAAATCCACCATTCTCCATCTCCGAGTAGTTCAACTCGGCTCCTCGCAGCATCTTACTAATATAGTAGATGGGCTTCTGCACACCCGCGTCCTCCGTAATAAGCACTGAGCTTACCGCTATATATATATATATATATAATATATATATATATATATATATATATATATATATATATATAATTAAGTTCAAATGAGAACCCGTCATTATATGTGAACCTAGGGACTCATCTTGACCATTAGATTGGATAATCTTGATGGTTGAGATCATGACATGTCAGCATGGTAATAATGTAAAAAAATGCATTAATTAATTAAAAATGGTATTTTGGACATATATCAATGTTTACAAAGAGCACTACATTGTTCTTTAGAAAGCACAATAGATTAAGAAAAAAAACACTACGATTGTATACAAAAAGTATCGCAAATTTCGTCTATAAACTGCAAATTCAAAAATTTGAAATGAAACTCAAATTTTCAACAAACCATAAATTTTTCAAATTTTATTCGTTTTGAATGAAATATATATCAAATTAATCACATTCTCAAGATCTACAATTTAAGATACATATTGCAGGTTTTAAAATGTAAAATATATATATATATAATTAAATTAAAAAAACTTGACTGATTTTAGCACTACATTACTGTGTAAAAAGCACAATGAACCTGGACATATAATTGCACTGTGCAATATTAGATCTAAGGCCAGGATTAGTCCCTAGGTTCACATATAATGACGGGGTTCTCATTTGAACCCAATCCTATATATATATATATATATATAAATTCTCACCTGGCATCGGTTCGGTCAATAATGGTATTTCTGCTAGGTATTCTTTAAGATTATCAAAAGCTTCTGTGGCCTCTATCGTCTATTCAAACTTGGATCCCTTCCTGAGCATCCTTAAGAAGAGCACGCCCTTTTCTGCCGACCTAGAAATAAAGCAACTGAGACCTTCAATTCGACCAGTTAGCAACTGTACATCGCATAACGTTCAAGGGAGTGGCATCTCCATAACACCTCGCACCTTATCCGGGTTTACTTTGATACCTCGCTCTATCAAGATGTACCCCAAGAACTTTCCCGATCGCACCCCGAAGGCACACTTCGTTGGGTTAAGGCGCATGCCGCATTGTTTGAGTATAGTAAAAGACCTTCGTAAGCCCACCACATGTGAGTCTGACTTCTTGCTCTTCACTAGCATATCGTCCACATAAACCTCCATAGTGGACCCTAGAAAGTCCTTGAACATCTTATCCACCAGCCTCTGATAGGTCGCACCTGCATTCTTCAACCCAAACTGCATAGAAACAAAGTAATAAGTACCTGTCGAGGTGACAAATCTCACCTTGGGATCATCCTCCTTTGCCAATGGGATTTGATGGTATCCTTGCGATGCGTCCATCATACTTAACAGCTCGTAGCCCGAAGTTGAATCGACCAATCGATCAATACGTGGCAGTGGGTAGCGATCTTTTGGGCATGCCTTGTTTAAATCACGAAAGTCCATGCACATTCTCCACTTTTGTCTAGGTTTTAGCACCATGACAACATTAGACAGGGATTCTGGGAATTGAATTACTCGGATGTGCCCCGATTTTAGTAACTTTTGTACCTCGTCCTCGATCACTTTATCTAATTTTGCCCCGAAGTGTCTCCTTTTCTGTCGAACAGATCACGCCTCCAGATCAGCATTCAAATGGTGTTTTGCGACCTCATGAGATACTCCTGGTAGCTCTCCATCCCCAAAGGCAAGAATATCCCAAAATTCCCTTAATAATGCTCTCAGCTCATCCCTTATCGCCTCTGTCATCTGGGTTCCTATTTTGATGGTGCACTCCGGCTTGCCCTCTTACAGTGATATCTACATGAGTTCTTCATGAGGGCGAACAGAATTCTCCTCCTCCCTCATCTTCTTGGAGCTAAGTATTCCTTCCTGTAGATCTCCCGTTCTTTCGTGCTTGTTTTCACTCATACCCTTTCTAACCGTCATCTAATAGCACGATCTGGCGACCTGCTGCTCTGGCACAACTTCCCCTGCTTTATCTCCCGCCGGATACTTGACACTCATATGTTAAGTAGAGGTGATCGCGTGGAAAGTGTTGAGGGCAGGTGGACCCAATATTGCATTGTACGCCAAGTTCCCTTTGATGATTAAGAATTTCAGATCTTTCTCTACTCTCAGTTCACCCTTTCCCAAAACCACAGGGAGTGTCAACTCGCCTTCAGTGATAACTTGCGCACCATTAAAAGCGTAAATAGGGGTATTTACCGGTCGTACCTTTGCCTTCAGATTCATTTGATCTAGACAATCCCAATATATAATGTTGACTGAGCTCCCATTGTCGATAAACACCCTTCCAACCTCGTATCCTGCTATCTCAGCTTCAATTACCAGCGCATCATTATGTTCCATCTGTAAGCCGCACTGTTCATCAGGGCCAAAGGAAATTACCAGTCCTGATTCGCATGAATTTGTCTTGATTTTTGTATATATTTAGGCAGTGTTTTAGTTAGATTTGTGATTAATTTCGATATAGGTTGGATAGATTGAGCATACTCTCGTATTTATGTATCTCCAACTTATTTTTATCATGTTTTGATTATAAATAATGCAAATGGGTAATTATTCTTTGTTTTTCCCCATACAGCTAAGTAGCCGAGGAAGCTCAGAACTAAAAGGATAAAGCTTGAAAGAAAATTGACGAAGAAGTAGCGTATTCACCATTAAACGGGCCACGGGAGGAAGCCATCGATCAACGTTCACTGTCGACGCATCGTCGACGCCACTACGCTCCAAGCGTCGATCAACCATCCCGTCGATGACTGATCGATGACAGTCTCTGTCTCCGTCGATATATGTCCGTAGATCGATACCCACGGCCGACGACATCTCTGAGCCCATCGACGCTATTCTCGTCGATCGACGACTAGTCGACACCGACCCAGAATTGGGATTTTTATGGAAATTTTCTATTCTAACTTTTGGAAAACCTATTTATACCCTTTCATACTTCATCTGGGGTACGCTTTACACATTTTTAAGGTTTCGAGACGCAGAGAGAGCCCGTTTCCTACATCCATTACATAGACACAAGATCGAGATTGAAGATCCAAGATCACGAGTTCTAAGCTCCTTTCTTTCGTTCATGATTTGTTCTTCGGCCGAGATCCATTTCTTTTCTCCGGAATAGCTGGAGATTTACTGCTTTTTCTAGATCTAATAAGTACTTTAAACCTTTTTAATTGCTTTGCAGATTAGTTCTCAGTTAATTTTAGCTTTTTGATAATTTGTTCTTTATATTCGGATCTTGAACTTTTGATGCTTGATACTTTGGATTTCTAAGATAATATAATTCATAATCTCTTATCTTTCAATTTCATTCCTTTCATTTATGCTTGATAATCTTAGTAATAGTTTGGTTCTTAAATCTTTAATTTCCAAAACCCTAGTTCATAGCCTTTAGTTAATTAAGCCTTTTAAATTCTAGTTGGTTAAATAGTTTAAGATAATTAGTTTAAGTTAATTAGTTTTAATTAATTTCTCTTCCTTTTTGATTCTTGGTTTATAAAATCAAAAACAAATAAAAACCCATAATTATACTTGTTCGTGTGTGAATTTGTGATTAAAAAAACATCCAAGATTCCGATTGTTTGTTCCTTGAGAATCGACTCGGTTTAAACTTACTAACCTACAAGTGAACTCGTACTCTTGCGAGCGAACTTAAACATTTGACAAATATTTTTGTAAAAGCAGGTACGGAAAGTTCGAATAAAAATTATGGCGCCATTGCCGGGGAACAAGCAAAGGTTTTGAAGATGTTTGTTCGTATTACTTTTTGTTTATCCATCTAGTTGTATAATTGAACTTGGGTCAAGTTTTTGCCATTCGGTATGTTTGATTTGTTGTTGAGTGCATGCAGGGTCGACGATCACTTAACCCAGAGCTTGCACCGATAGTTGACAACATTCATCATCCCAACCAAGCAAGGCCCGAGCCTACTTCCATTCTTGACAATACTCCTTCCGAAAATACAGTGCACGTCGAGTTTCTAGAAATAATGTCGAGACGTGTAAATTCTGTTCATTCTGAGAACGCCAGTGATGCGCGACCGAGAGTAAACCGACGTCGCGATAGGGGAAATTATGGTAGTGAGCCACTTCATTTCAGGGGTCCAGTACGCCCCAGAGCTTATTGGGAAGACCTCCAGCGAAATGAGGACAGTAATGAAAACAGAGGCAGGGATGACAGAGATAGCCAGAGGGATGATCATAGAGACGAACATGATACAGATTCTGAAAGGTCCTCCCCTAGATATAGACGTGTGGATGATGGTTTGAAAACCAAAACCACGGTTACGAATGAAATTATTATGATGAGAGGCCTCATAACAGAGATAAAGCTCTGCGACGCGCACGAGAGCCTCGGCAGCCCGATTTGTCATGTCCATAGGTTGGACCTTAAAGTTCTGCTATCGTGTTGGGATGAACTGCCAGAGATTTTGAGTTAAAACCACACCAAGCTAACCAGCTTCTGACTTTTCATGGTCATGCTCATGAAGACCCATTTGCATTTATGCGGAAGTTTTATACCGAAGTTAGTAGAACTCCGTTCATGGGACTTCATCATGAATAGTTACAAATGATATGTTTCCCGAGCATCCTGAAAGATAAAGCTAAGTCTTGGCTCCTCTATCTAGAGTCTATATCACTGACAAACTAGGATATGGTATATGAGAAATTCGTGAAGAAGTTTTATTCAGCCCATACGACGGGGCATCTTCGGAGGCAAATCGCTAACTTTGATCGGCAAGACGGTGAGCTATTCCACAAAGCATGGGAGCACTTTAAGGCACTTTTGCAAGCATACCCACATCACAACAATACCCTTTCTATGGTGAATAATTACTTCTATGAAGGGTTGTCACAGTTATACAAGAGCCAAGTTGAGACTGCGTCCGGAGGTGATTTTGGGGATTTGACTGCTTCAGATGCTAAGAGGTTTCTAGAAAGTATGAGCGAGAAATCTAGGCAAACAAGTTCTCTATACCGTAAAAGGAAGGTGACAAGAGGTTCGAGGAATTGACCAAAGAGATGGAAGCTCCAAAAGCCAAGCTAGCGAGTTTGCTACTTCGAAAAAAACCATCAAAGTGTGTAGTCGTTGTGGAGCACCAGGGCATTTGGCAAATGTATTCACAATGACGTTTGACGAAGAGCAAGAGGAGGAAGTTAGTGTCATTCAGAATTATCAAAACCAACCTCCTAACTCCGGTCAGAAATTCACAAAGGACTACATTCTTACTCGAACACGTACAATCTAGGGTGGCGTGATCACCCGAATCTCAAGTATGGTCCTGGGAATCCAAATCATATGCAGATGTCTCCATAAACCGACCAACAGTACGTACCCTCACCCCCACCTATAAAATATCCAGCGAAGGAGCAAGCACCCACTCCAGTGCACACTGACGATCAATTATTGGTGTGGCAGCAGAGTCAAGTAGTTGAGACCATTTGTAACCGAGACAGACTTGCGCAGCAGGCTGTACAGTTAAATAACCTCACTGCGATGGTGGATGACCATTCTAAGACTCTGAAGAATATAGAGACAATGATGGGTCAGATGGCAGCTTCCATGGCAAATTTTTTGAATGAGAAGTAGTTAACTTTAACAGGCAAGCCAGACAAACACAATTCAGCGTGGGAGTAGCAGTCAATCACGTTCAAATACTAGCTACTACAAATCACGAATTTAAATTGCACATTTATAAAACACAAATCATACTCAACACTAGCATTACCATTAGCATCACCCAGGTGATTAACGACGGGATCAACTGCTAAACTGGCCTCTAGGAGTAACAGGAAGGGGCTAATGATATACTTAGCGGTGGCACTAACCATTATACTTACTGCTACCATTGCACAGAGAACTTGACGGTTGACCTAGCGGTTGGCTTTACCGCTAAGGTAACCGCTAGCGTGGTCAAATTTGCAAAACTGTGCACAAAATCGAGCTGAAATTTTTAATCAAGACATTTCCAATCACGAGATTCAAGAAGAAGGATGCTTGCACAACGCTGTTTGGAGCAGCTCGACTATTTAATTTTCAGGGACGCTTTCTTACTCCTTTCTCTTTTATTTTGCTTTTATATATATTTATGGTAATCAGGAGATTGCCGGGTTTTTAGGGGGGGGGGGGGGGGGGGA
>BMAC01000493.1:118676-129480 GCA_014905375.1 Phtheirospermum japonicum
TCAACGACTCCGATCATTCGTTGCTACTAGCAACTTACAAAGATTCTCGATCGAGCACGTGGAGCAATTGACGACTCCAAATTACAAAACAAAACCTATAGAGAGTGTTTAATGACGAGGGCTAGTCGAGGCACTAGTTCCAAACGAGCACAAGGATAGCACGAAGCTAAAACCGAATGGAGATCCCAACAAGTTAAACCACTTAAGTCCCCTATATTCGATCGAAAATCTAAACACCCTAACAAATCATCAAAACTGCGTCACTTCGCCAAGGGTCCAAGCAATAATAGCACACACGTTACTCAAATCAACACAAGCAAGCATACGACGAAATTAAAAACCTAGGACGAACTCTAACCACCCCACACTTAAAACCTAGCAATGTCCTCATTGCGTATTTAAGCTAAGAAAAGCAGTAAAAAGGTGTAGGGAAAAAAAAAAGAACGCCCCTATGTCCGAGCTTGTGTCGTCGTGGTTGTGCAAAAGTCGTCGCCGGGAGCCGAGGRAAGCAACAAGCTATCTACAAGGTAAGGCAAGGTGGAAAATTTGCACAAAAACAAACTATTTACAAAAACGAAAATATTTTTGAGTTTTTGAATTTTCTAATTTGTTTGGATTTTATTTTTTCAAATTTGTTTTATGTTTTGAGAATATATTCAAAGAAAATGAAATTAAACTATATACAAAAATGAAAGCAACTAAAAGGATTTTTTTTTTATTATTAATTTTTTTATTTTTGTTTTTATTTTTATTTTTTTTTAATTTTTACAAGAGTCGAGACGAGAAATAAAAGAACATAATCGAAAGATAAAATAAAATAACACACAAAAATAATAACAAATAAAAATAAACAAAGGATAAATTAGGAGATTTAACGACGTCTCCTAGGTCGGGCACGGAGGTTCGCGTCCTCGTCTTCCTCCTCCTCCTCATTTTCGCCCTCGTCGCCGTCATTGTCGTCGTCGTCGTCGTCCTCGATCCGATGCATCCGACTCTCGACCAAAAGGAGCCGGCTATGGAGGAAATTGAAAATCTATTAAAAATTCTAACAAGCATAAAATATTAATTAAACTAATTAGGCGAAGGAAATTGAAAACTTATTAATTAAACGATAAAGAATAACAGCGTTCGAACGTAGAAATCTTGAATCTAAATTACCCAAGAGCTAATCTACTTTATCTAAAAATTAGAAAATTAAAACTAAGAAATATGGAGAAGTATCAAGATAATTGAAGTAATCCTAGGGCCTAGAAAACCCTAGGAATCCCCTAAAAAACGTCCAACTCTCTTTTGAAGAAGTATGGCAAGGTATATATAGGTTTACAGAGACTTGGAGCACAAGAAACCTCCCAAAAATAGGATTCTGGGCCCGTTAACGGTACCCTAGTAGTCATGGTTACCGCTAGGTGTTACCGCTAACTTCTCTGACAGGCAGTCAACACTGGGTAACCCAGTGTCAATCAACATACCCAGTGTCAGCTTTAATACTTCAAATCGAGGCCCATTTTCGCTGAAACTCCACTCGTAGACCCACTCTTGATTATGTCCAAACCAAAAATCTTCAAAATACTTAAAATAAATATAAGATTAATTAATTATAATTAAAATATGATAAAATAAGTTGGAGATAAGAAAATATGAAAATATGCTCAATCTATCCAACTTACACCGAAATCAACAATAAAAACGAACTAAAATACTAACTAAAATCAAGACAAATTCGTGTTAATCAGAGGCCTGAACCCCTTTATATAGACAAGAGAAGTATTCCCCAAACTAGGGTTACCTTCTCCCACTATAATTTTATAAATACCGTAACTGACTTAGCATTAGGATTTCTTGTGTATGCTAAGTTCCCATAAATAATAAATCTCTCGCTTAAATTACCAGAACAGGCCTGGGCCTGTGATTCTTTAAATATACTTCGCCGGGATCCCACAATACTGATTTGCATCTTTTTGTACATATTTTTGCTATCGTTTTTGTATCACGTTGCGTGTGTTTCGCTTGCTTTTAGGTGTTTTAGGAGTCGAGTTGGCCGTTTTTCATTATTTCTAGGTTTTCGTATTTTTGTACGTTTTATTATTAGTTTTCGTAGTTTTTCACTATTTCATTTTTCTATTGGCCGTAGGACGTCCAAGCGGGGCCCGCGCTCGTTTGGGATCGTTGATACTCGACTCGGGATTGAACGGACAAGCAAGGGAGCGCAACGGATGAGGCTCGATAAACCGGCGGACGTGAAAAGAATGAGAAATCGAGCCGGGCGCTGGAATCCAGTCGACCGACTGGATGTTCAGTCGATCGACTGCCTACTTGGTCGATCGACTGAACCCCCGAAATCGACTGGATTCCAGGGACTTTTGGCATTTTGGACGACGCAGTCGATCGACTGCCTACTTGGCCGATCGACTGCTGTCGATCGACTGGACCCCTCAAGATCGACTGGATTCCAGGGCTTCAGGCCGTTTTGACATCGCAGTCGATCGACTGCCGACATGATCGATCGACTGCCAGTCGATCGACTCCTTTTGCAGTCGATCGACTGAAAAGCAGATTTTGTGAAGATTTAAGTAATCAGACGTCTTTTCGAAGCCAACAACTTGGAGAAGGTCTTTCTCCCCCAGGAGAGTTCCTTCCAACCAGAAAAACAATTCCCTTTCATATTTGCTCAATTTAAATTCTCATAAACTCTAGTAATTAGTGATAGATTAGTTAAGCTTTAGATTCATGTTAGTTAGTTGTTTAAGCTTTGGCTTACATTTCTTTTTGGTGAAGAATCCGTCAAGCTTTCAAGCTTTCCATTTCAAGCTTTTGTGGATCATACTCTTGGTAATATCTTTCCATTAATATAGTTTTACTTCCTTGTTATTTCATCTAATTGTGTGTTGATGTTTGATCGTAGTTTAGTTGTTCAACTGATCATCAAACCTCTTATTTTATAGCTTTTGAGCTTTCTAGCTTTTGAACTTATGCTTTTAAGTTGTTAAGTTGTTTAGATCAATTTCTTAGTTTTTAGAAGTTTTATATAATCTTCCTTTTTAAAGCTTTAATTTTTGTTAAATTAATGTTGACCTTTTCAAATAAGTTAGACTTCAATTTTCCCTCCATTTTCCTTAATTTAAATTATAAGCTTTCTTAGTTAACTAGTTTAGATTAATCGTTTTTAATTAAGCTTTAATTTCCTTTTCGTATTTTAATGTTTTCAAAACTTCTATTTCAATTTGAAAGTTTAGTTATAAAAACCGAAACTAAATCAATGACTACTGCTTTCTTAGTTTAAATTAGTTTCGTATAAACTGACGATAAGAGCAATTAAGAAACCGTCAAGCCGATAACATCCATCCTCGAGAGACACGACTCGGGAAGAACTCGCCGCCCTACAACCGGCTCCGTACTCTTGCGGAGACGGATTCCGAAACTAGCGCATCGAGAATTCGTCGATCAAATACCATCTATATTAGCCCATTCGTGCCCATGATAGCCCATTCGGGCCCAACAATCATAAAGCCCAACACCCAGCGCCGAGCTACCACTACAAAAAAACAGCAAATTTCCGAGGGATTTTCCGAGGGAACGGAATTCCCTCGGAAATTTCCGAGGGAACACCGAGGGAAATAAAAATCCCTCGGTTTTTTCCGAGGGACTTACTTTCCCTCGGAAAGTCCCTCAAAAATCAGGGCGCCAAATGTTCCCGCCATATTTAACGAACGAAAAACCGAGAGATGACCGATGGGTGGTTTTCCGAGGGAAGTAGTCCCTCGGAACACCGAGGGATATTTGATTCCCTCGGTTTCATTTATTATTTTTTAAAAAAAATTAATTAAATTTCTGAGGGAATATAATTTCCCTCGAAATTATTCCGAGGGATTACGGATTCCCTCGGAATAATTCCGAGGGAAATTGTATTCCCTCAGAAACTTAATTAATTTTTTGTAAAAAATTAAAATCGTAAAAAATAGAAAAATTAATAAAAAATAGGATTTATTTCCGGGACGCTTAGGCGCACCCCTCCCCGTCCCGGTCGTGATTTTTTGGGTTTTGTTTCTATTTTTTACTATTTTTTGGATTTTCTTCTATTTTGTTATTTAACAAATAGGCATGGTAATTTTATATGATTCTCCTCACCGTCCGTCCAAGTTTGGACTCTTCTCTCTCCTGAAAACTGCTTCTCCACCAATCAACTCAACGTAAGTTTGTATGATTTCATTTTCGGTTCAATATTATTGCAACTATATAGGGTTAAATTATTATTATTAGTCATGTGAAAATCACAAATTGCCAAAAAAATAAAAAACAGAATAGCATATTTTGTATATAAATAAATAAATCTTATTTTAGCCTCTTAAATTATTAAAGATCGATTTTGCTTATAATGGAATTCGNCAAATATTTTTTTTATTATAATTGATTTATTTCTTTGACTTTTCTTTAATTGCTTTTTTCAATTTTTTGYGAATTTTAATAATTAAACAAGAATTAAAATTAAAACAAAAAATTAAAAATTAATAAAAAAAATTAAAAAATTAAAAATACCGAGGGAAAGTTCCCTCGAAATTTTGAAAAATCCGAGGGAATGGGTCTCCCTCGGATTTCCGAGGGAAATATTTTCCCTCGAATTTTTTCAATTTCCGAGGGAATATAATCCCTCGGATTTCCGAGGGAATGGAAATCCCTCGGAATTCCGAGGGATATTATTCCCTCGGAAATTGAAGTATTCCGAGGGAAATGTTCCCTCGGATTTCCGAGGGATTGTCCGGTAATTGTTGCGAGGGAAACAATCCCTCGAAATTCCCTCGATTTTGTAATTTCGAGGGATTTATTTCCCTCGAAACTGATTTCCGAGGAAGGTTTTTCCGAGAGAATTTTTTTCCTCGGAATTTCCCTCGGTTTAACCAAAATCGGGGTATTTTTTCTTAATTTCGAGGGAAAAATCCCTTGAGAATACTGAGTTTTTTTGTAGTGTACCACTCAACGCCGAGCTGGTAAAACCATAAGAGGCCACTACCCTATATGAGAGCTTGCCACTCCCATACTCCAAGTCGCTACTCTATAAAACAGCTCACCCATCTCTTAGAAAGAATGCTCCTTCCAAGAAATAAGGTCGCTTACCATAAATATCGGCATATAGCTTGCATGAATATTTAGTGTCGTATCAAACATGTATTAAATGTGAAAAATAACTATAATTGCATACTAGTTTACAAAGGATACTTTGTTTAGAGATAGTTTGTAATCCATACATTCGATTCATTTTGTCTAGGGAAGTATGTAATCCCTATAACTAGTATAAAATTTGGACAAATTCAATACTAGGGTAGTTTGAAATCCATACAACTAGTATATAATAAAATACATTTTGTGCAGGGGTAGTTTTAATTCATCAAACTAGTATGAAATTTAAACTAAATTCAATTCAATTCATTTTGTAAAGTGTAGTATGCAATCCTACTACTATTATGGAGTTTATTAAAAATTAATTAATTCAAGTTATCTTGTCAGGGATAGTATGCAATCCATGCTTGCTAGTATGGAACTTATATAACAGATATGAATTCATGGCGATAACTTGCTTATGACTTGAATTAATATTTGTATGCATTTTACTTGTATATTAAAAAAAATTCAATTTACAAGTTATTTCAAGTATGCGATTCCATCTACATGTCAAGTATAAATCACATACTACCTTAAACAAACAATTATAGATAAATAAGTATGTAATTGCACACTAATAATCCATCCTGGATTTTGTGCTGACCTATACTGTCAACAAACAGTATGCGATTGCTTACTAAAAATTTGCAAAACAGGTGATATGTGTTGTAAAGCTAGAAATATGATATTACATTTGAATACATACTATCAATTTATAATTTATACTAAATGGATTTTACAAAATTACAAAAACTATAATAATAATTATGTTTCTTAGGGTAGTATGTAAGGGGAAAAAAATATGTAGTTTTATACTAATTTCCCGTATACGATAATATATTACCCTTCACTGTCCGCAAGGACTCATTACCCCTTACAAAACTTAATATTCAAATCTCCTACGTTTAGAATTCTTTTTCCCACAATTAGGGGAAATAAACCCAAACAAAAAGATAAATCGTTACCCTTGACAAAACTCAATATTCAAATCTCCTACTATTAAAATCAAAATCTTTCACAATAAGGGGGTAAAAAGGAGCTTGTAAGAGATCCTCAACAACCAGATATCATAAAATCAATTTCTTACCTACTTACAAATATTCAAATTAAAAACATTTAAATTCCGGAAGAAAGACCCAATATTACCCTAAAATGGTTAAGAAAATTCTTACCATGTCACTACCCGATTCCTTTTGATCGCCATCTTCTAGTCTAAACTACGATCCTGGAATATATTATTCGACAAAAACAATGGAAATTAACTACTCGTAGTATGAAAATCCTGAAACCTCATGCAGTATAATTTTCAAAATTCCGCCCATCATTGTGCTCCAATGGAATAATTTTTGGTTTTGCATATTTCTAGGTGATAAATCCAAATCGATTGGTTACCAAGAATATGGGGTACTAAACTCAAAATAGAGATCAGCGACCTGAAATAAATTCTGAATACGTCACAACGACCTGCTAAACTTTCAACGAACCACATAGCGACCTCAGCGATCCTGCAAACAGCGCCTTGGACGGGTCGAATTTCGAGCTCGGTTTAGGCCCTCCGATACTTAAGTCAAAAGTAAGTCACAACTCAACTCAAAACACTCACACTATGATAAAGCAATATAAGGTGGTAAAAATACGATAATCACAATGAGAGATATGCACCTCCTTTTATAGGGATAAGAGAAGTGCACCCCGGTTTAGAGTTACCTTCTCTCCCCATAATTCCATAAATACCATAACACTACAACCGACTCAAAATTAGAATTCTTCGTATATGCTAAATTCTCATAAATAATAAACTTCTTGCCGTAATAGATTTGGGCCCATTATTCTTTCCATATGGTCCGACTAGGACTCCATACACTTATTCATATTAAGCTTACAAACTTGATAATCACAAAGCCCATAACCGAGCTAAAACACTTCACAAAACATAAGAGGTCGCGACCCTACATGAGAACTCATTCTCATACTTCAGGTCGCTACTCCACAAACCAACTTGCCCACTGAAACCATTCAGCTCCCTCACCTCCCAGAGGAACACCCTCCCTAGAAAATGAGGTCGCTTACTACAAATACACTCATATATCAAATACATTCAGCTAGTCCCCCATGTTCTAGCTGATTAAGGTACGAAATCAGGTAGGACATGTAAAACATAATCAATAGAGCACAACAAACAATAAAAATAATAATAAAACATAAGCACATAAATAAATCACTACTCCACTTTACCAAACCACACTTCAGAATCACATAACTCAACAAACCGAACTTTAATAAGTTACCAAGTATACCTGCGACCTGAAAAAGTTCAGCTCGCAAAGCTCGCTTCTTTTAAGATAGAATGATCACCTCGCGAGGGACGACCTGCAAGTCCCCAGACCAAGTCCCCAACTGTATATATAATGACCTAAAACCATACTACTATTATCTTCCGACCTGAAATTATATTCAGACTCAAATAATTCTCAAAAACGCAATCATAAACAGCCACAAAAGTCAAAACACGTCTCCTCTTATACATTCAATCCCATTTAAGTTTCATTAAATGCAACCTGACATTGTGTCGGGCACGTGTCACCTCCCCTCTTTCTCGTAGTATAATAAACATGGTGGGCCCAAAACAAAAGGCCCAAAATATTCCCCAAACAAACCCTACCAACTCCCGCTCCAATCTGTCCCATCAGCTTTCCGTCGCCCAATACATAAAAATCATTCCGTCTTCCTCATTTCTCACTTTACACAATTATAATCAAAAACCACCATTTTCGCTCTAAAAAGCTTGTCACCCAACAAGCGTTCAAAAATTTATCAACAGCACACCACTCAACAACGATCTCCAGCTCTACAAAAATGTGTAAGTCCCCAGATCTCTTCTCCATTATAGTATTTTGATCTCACTATTAGAAATATAATTGCATCTGCTGAGATATTGTTGTTCTGTGTTATCCCCTCCCCTGGTTTTGCTTAATTTATTATGAAATTAGCATCCTCGAACACCGATTCTCAAAACCCAAGCCTTTCCCCTGATTCAAACCCCACTGAAAACTCCTATCTTTTTAAGAGAAGACGAAAACAGATAGATTCACCCCCTCCCGGCCTTCGCGACGAGACGGAAGGCGATGTTAGTTGGGCAGAATTAGAAACCCAAACTAGAACCCACACTGAGGCCCAGGCTTGAATAGATAACATATCTGAAAACTCACCTGAACCTTTAGCCCTCGTAACTATCCTAGAGGGGATCCCTTTGCCAAAACCCAGCAATCCACCATCCTGCGAGCATTTTATAGAAAACCCGGTGACCCTAGCCCACAACATAAAAGACACCGACCTACCCCCATCTGCCTTCATAACCAAAGAGACCAAAGACAATTATTGGCTTCTCCCTGTCCCGGAAAAGCTTAAAGAATTTAAACCCGTCCTTAACCTTCCCTAGACCGTAGAGATGGTCCTGCCCGACATCCTTCATTTGGACCCTCTAAAACCTCCTCCCAATCATGTTACCTTTTTTGACGCATTACTGAGGGCAGGCCTCAGATTTCCTCCTCATCCTTTTTCTATCCACACCGCCCTTCTGTACAAAATACCCCTCCTTCAACTGACACCTAACTCCATGAAATACTTAGCGAGCTATATCATACTATGTAAATATTATAACACACAACCCGATCCGGATTTCTTCCATTTTTGTTTCCAAATAAAATACCAAAGCGATTCACTCTACCTCTCTAATCGCACTGGGAAAGCTCGCTTCTTAGTGAATCCTCCCAATAAAGTACCCGAGTGGAAGAAAAACTTTTTCTTTATTCACAATACTGAGGAATGGCCCTTCCCTACCGAGCTACAATACCATACTCCAAAACAATCTCCTATTCCCAGCCCCAAACATTTTCCTTCTCTGTACAAAAAATACTCTGATTAGCTCGCGGAATGGAGCAAGCTCCTATTTGATGTGATGCTGCTTACAAGCCGGTCCGATGTGTTCCGATATGTGGGTGTCGACTCTTACCCAGTCGAACCAGATCTGAACCTTACCGAGCCCGAGTTTGGTAGGTTTTCCAGGCTTTACACTTTTACAACACTACCCACCGTTTAAAACTGAATGACAATAACTCTTTTTATCACTACAGTTGCATTTATCAACACTTGTGCTGCGTCGCGCGCCGAGGCGACCAAGAAACAATCTTCTCCCCAGCCCGCAGCTGCCCCAGTGCCTCCTCCGATCAATGTGGATGAGGCATTAAATCAAGCTTTTGGAACAGAGGTTGACGATGACGTGGAAGAGATCCCGATAATAAAAAGATACCAGCAATCGAAGGGAAAACGCCCTCTGAAACCGGCTGCCAAAAGTCCAAGTCCGCCTCCTGAGTCAAAACGTCGCCGTCTTCAAAAGACTCATACTGCAACTTCTACCAGCTCGCTTGATCTAAGCAAAGGATTAGTTAAATGTGAAACTGCCAAGGAAATCCAAGCTTTCCTCAAGGAGCGCGTAGACAAACAAGTAAAATCCCAAAACTCTTCCTTTTAACACATAACCCCAATTGCAAATTCCTTACAAGATATTATGGTACAGCTGGATCCCCTGTTTTCCAAACTTTCTGAGGAGCTAATGTCCCGATCAGCGGAGAGCAAGCTCCATAAAACAATCGACGAGCTGACCGCCCAGACAGAACAACATACGCGGCAGCTATTGCTAACCCAAGGAGAACTGGACGGCTCGATCAAGCTGTTGAAGACTCGCGAGGAGGAAATACAAATCTTGAAGATCCAAACAAATAGTTTGAGGGAAGAGGCCGCTCGCACGGATAATGAGCTTAAGGACGCACGGAAGCAGGGCTGAGGAGCTCTTACTGCAAAATCAGAAGCTCCAAGAGCAAATAAAATCAGCTCACGAAGAAGGCAAGTCTGAAGGTCGACGAACCTTCCTTATAAGTGCAATCGGCCGGAAGTTCATTGATTCCTGCAGGCAGGAGCTGGTGGAGGCCTACGAAAAGTCCTCCATCTACTTCGGTACCATGGCTGCCGGTGCTCAGGAATGGCTCTTCATAGCTGCTAACATGATCAAAGAAGAGGTCGCCGCGCTGAACGTCTCCTACATCCCCGACGTCAAAGCCCTCATCGACAAACTAAACCCCTTCAGTAGCTTCAAAGGCGATTGGACACAGCCAATTGACGCGAAGTGGTGGTTATCATGCCAAAACCGAGATGTCTTATCTGCCGGGCTACTATCCGAGCTAGAGGTGCCGCTGGACGACCTGCTCCCCGAGTCTGAGCCCAGCACTAAAAATCTTTCAGCTGTTACTTATGTTCTCGAAAAAACTGCCTAAAACACTTATATTTGTATATGCTTGCAACATGTATAAACAATTTACTATTCCTGCAAATACTTTCATTCATGTTCATTATCTGCATAGCTCGTTAATACATACAACCCTGCAATAAAACTCATAAAAACAACAAACCATATACAAAATAAATCTCTAAGCCGCGTAAAATTATAACTAGCCACACTCCTTCACATGGGATCACCAGATCTCAAAAATGAACCACCATCAACTCAATTAAAAACATATTAGCTTGCGTGAAAAAGAATCATACATAAGAATACGTAAGTGAAGCATATCGCTTTCAGTCAAAAACCCTTATA
>BMAC01000493.1:134943-146350 GCA_014905375.1 Phtheirospermum japonicum
CTCCCAAAGCAAACCCAACCCGAAAATGAAAATAATAATACTACTAAAATCAACTTTTCCTTCCATTTGGCGTTTTAAATTGTTTGCCTCCGGGACTGAATATATTCTTTATTCTCTCATCTTCAAGGTAAAACCCCCATTTCTTGTTTTTAACTTAGCTACAATGCTTCTTTTATATATTTTGCATTTGGACTGTGTTGGTTTAAACTGAGGAGAGATGTTTATTTTGCTAGCCGAATACAGACAGTCTTTTGGTGTATAGTTGCAGGTATTGTAGCTGAGCCTTAGTCGTGGGATCATGTCCGCCCTCGTTGAGAGTGCCCACAACGTGTTTGATATGTGGTTTTGTACAAGTGTATTGGTTGACAGGTCTTCTTTGGAGCGCCCACAATACGTTTTGATGTGTGGTTTTGTGTTGGTGCATTCATTGATAGGAATTATTTTTCTTGCACTACAATATTCTAGGATTCATAAAATCAGGCCGCAGCTTATTGATGTGAAAACTCTTCTCATCTTACTTTTTCTATGTACATATACTATAACATAATAAAATCATTTTCCTACCTGCACGCCACTCGTTCTTCTTTTATTGAACATATTCAGTATCACTTAAATTTCATCGTTTTCGAGAGCTAAATATTTGTGTTTTTGTGTGATGCAGACTATTCAACTAATCTTCCTTTTTTTTTTTTTTTTTTTTTGCAAAGCATGATGCAAAAATTTAAGCTGCCTCTTTTTTTTACTGTACGTATCACACAAATCATCACTGGGATGCCTACAGAACATCACATCCCCTTTTCGTAAAATCTTATGCCACGTCATCTTCAAACAAGCCCGACACCTGTTTGATCGATTACCACCGACTCATTAAACTTTCCCAAAACCACAACTATTGCAGTCTCCAACCTCTGTCCTTGCACCAATTCTCTTGAAAAGCCCGAATTGGTTATTCGTTTCCTTAAAGCCCTCGGCTTTTCTGATGCACAAGTATTATCCTGGGTCAAATGCCAACCGAATATTCTATTAGCCGATGTCGGAAAAAATCTCAAACCAAAAATCGCATTCTTTCAAGAATTGGGTCTACGTGGATCCCATCTGGGAATCCTCATTTCCAAGAATTCAGCCCTTTTAGCCAGCAGCCTGGACAAAAGCCTAAGGCCCGAGATCGAGGCTATCAAGGTTCTTGAACTTGATGGAAGCAAAAACATTAATGGTAGTCATTGTATTAGTGATCTCTTGTTTCATATCCTTTCGGGGCACTATTGAGTCATTGGCAGTGATTCGTCACTTCGTTATAACGTTGCCTATTTGAGAAATTGCGGGATTGTTGGTTCTCAATTGATCATGCTGTTGAAAACCGAGCGTGGCCTCTTTTCTCTGGGCGAGGTAGAACTCAAGGGTCTGAATTTGCGGGCTATAGAGACGGGCTTCGAAATGGGCTCGAGAATGCTTGTTTACGGTATTTTGGTGCTTTATAGCAATAGTGCTGAGACTATCAACAAGAAGATTAAATTACTGCAGAGATTTGGTTTCACCAAGGATGAGTGCAATGAAGTGTTTGTGGAGGCGCGGTTTGCTTTAAGACGTCCGAAGCGAAATTAAAACGGGCCGTTGGGTTCTTTATCGACACTGTTATGCTCGACAAATCGGTGCTTGTGGGTTCGCGTTTCTTGTTGGGGCTTAGTGTGGAGAGGAGAATGATCCCACGGTACGAAGTGCTTGAGATGATAAAGTCGAGGAGACTTTTGAAAAAGGGGCCGAGTTTGATCACTGTGTTAATGTTGACGTATAAGAAGTTTGTCGAGAATTATATATCAAGGTTTAATGATGATGATGCCAAGGAATTGCAGGTAGCAAATGAGAAATTCCTTTTAGAATATTCTACAGGTTAGAAATCGACTCCGAGCATTTTCATTTTTTTTTAATGCACGAGAACATGGGTATTTTTATCTTCTGTAGTTGTAACGTGTGATGTTGGTTAATCAAATCATGTTGGCTAATTGTATTTCATGCAAAAAAAAGTAAAGCAAGAATTTTGGAAATTACCCAGACCCGTCGAGTTTCGCATTTGAGTAATCAACGACTTGGTTGGAATGAAATGGCTAATTGGATGCAATATTTTATATTTTAGATTCGGACTCGAGGTGATAGTGCACTTATTATACGTGACATTAGGATCGATGCATCAGAACATTTATTTAATCCTACAAATTCCTACTCCAGGTGTTCCGGAGCAAACAAGGATTAATATAAGAGAGAACTACAGTAAGATTGAATTATCTTTCCCTTATAGCATTACCAGCATATAAATTGTAGTATTTACCTAACAAATGCTGCGAGGGTGCAATTTGTAATAGATAAGCAAATGCCAAAGCGGTACCGGTCTTTTCGTTATTAGGCTAAACCCCAGGGGGAATTTGGTAAGTAACCCATTAACCTAATTCCGCAACCGAAAAGTTGGAATAGCCATGAGTTGATTAGACCTGGCAACTACAAGGCCAAACTCCTCATCCATGTCTAAATCCTCCGGCAACATATCACCCGGCAACTTCAAATCAAAACAGTGAACTAATTGTGAAACGATCAGTCGAACTTGGATCAATCCCAGTTGCATTCCGGGACAACCTCTCCTCCCCGACCCAAATGGTAGGAGCTCGAAACTCTGTCCCCTAACATCAATCTCACTTCCGACAAACCTTTCCGGAATAAACTTATCCGGGTCGGTCCATACGTTCGGATCACGTCCGATTGCGTAAGTATTGATGATCACACGTGAATGTTTTGGTATGTGGTGGCTATCGACCGTGCAGTCTTTCATGGCGTAGTGGGGGAGCAAAAGTGGGGCCACCGGATGGAGCCTGAAGGTTTCTTTTACAACCATGTCTAAGTATTGGAGTTGGTCTAAATCTGACTCCTCCACCATTCTGTTCAGGCCCACCACTTGTTCCAACTCTTTCTGGACTTTTTTCATTATTGTTGGGTTCTTGAGAAGTTCCGAGAGGACCCACTCGACAGTTGATGATGCGGTGTCCATCGAAGCTCCTAGCATGTCCTGCACATGTTATTATTTATTCTTTAAATGACTTGTGATTGATTAAAGGTGTGAAATTTAGCAAAGGTCTTATCACAGAAACTACCCCTGAGGTCTACCTTAATTGCTAAATACATAATTAATTATAAATCAGTTTTCTTTTAAAAATACAAGCACCACCTAAAGTATTGTCAATACCCTAATTGATGTATATAATGTTTGACAAATTATCCCTTAATGGGGTTCAATTTGTAAAATATAAACATATGTTCACTGTATAATTTTAGTTTTAAAAGATAATGTTACATCCCTAAATGCCTATCCTAATTACAATTATTATTATTGTTATTATTATTATTATTATCCCCAAATTATGAATACCCACCCCTAGAAGGTAAATACAAATCTCAAGGGGGTATTTATAACAAATTAAGGGTGTGTTTTTATGTTTGAAATATAACTGGAGTTTTTTGTAATTAGGCTAAACTTGAGATCATTTTTGTAATTATCTCTCTTTTTTGTTAATTAGACTAAACTTTTTTCAGAGTTTTCTGTAAAACTCCCATTACTAAGTCAAATTGATTGGAAATGTATGGTTACCAATTTTGCACGTGTATTAAACTACTTTACCAACATAATGGCCTTGACATGGCGCCGATCGAACTCAAACTCAGTCTCTCCAGACCGCATGATCGACATCATCGTATCAACAATATCTTTGATCCTCCCATGATCTCCTTCTCTAACATGATCATCAATAACCTTCTCGAAAAAATCATCAAACACTTTTGCAAGCGCCTTCATTTTCCTCGTCAGCCCTTGCAAATCCAAAATCCCAAGAAAAGGAAAATAATCCCCTAAATTAGGAACAGCCGCTAATCTCAACCCTTCTTGTATCACACTCTTAAACCCTCTCTCGTCTATGTCCTTATCCTCGTACTTCTTACCAAACACCATCCTACAGCTCATCTCAGCCGCTAAAGATGAAATCTTGGCACTTAGATCAACGGGCACACTTTCACGAGCCGATTCTTTAAGAGACTCGATAAAAAGGGCAAGCTCTTCTTTTCTCATGGGTTGAAAAGAATTTATCTTGAGATTGCTCAGCAATTCCAAGGTGCATAGTTTACGCATGTTTCGCCAGTACGGGCCGTACGATCCGAAGGACAAGTTCCGTTGATCCCAAGATAGATACTTGGCGGCCTGATGTGGGGGCCGGCTAGCGAAAAACAGGTCGTGTGTTTTGAGAAAAAGCTCGGCTGCTTTAGGGGATGAGACGACGATGTTGGGGACAAACCCAAATTGCATGTACATTACAGGGCCGTGTTGTTTGGATAGCTTATGTAGATCTTGGTGAGGGTTTTTTCCTAGCATGTGGAGGTGTCCTAATATAGGAACACCTTTTGGACCTGGAGGCAATTTCTTGTTCTTCTTTTTACTTGTTAATGTGTAAAGAAGTGTTGATAACAAGGCTATGTGTGTGAGCAAAAACCTAGATGAAATCTCCATTTTTTGGGATCCTTTCTTGCTTTCTAATGATATGTAATTGTGGAGAAGGATTATAGAAGTTACCTTGGAATTATTTTCTTGGAGTTTGTTATGAGCAAGATATTATTATGTCCACTTCCTTTTCATAATATTTATCAATTCTTGAGGTGGAAATTGAGGATGGAAAAGGACAAATAAGTAGTGCTTGTAGTTGAGATCGATGATAAGGTTTACTGTTTTTGTTACAAAAGTCATCTATTTTTAAGCCAATCGTGCTCCTTCATTATCTGCATATTGACTTTTTATTATGTAAACTTAGAGCACCTTGTAACCTACACTACGAATCTCTTAATTTGAAAATATCACTAGTACACAAAATCAATTTAGAGGCCCTGCATATGAGACAGTTTAATTTAGGCCCGCCTCAAAATTGATATATGTGGCGCTTGTGTAATCTAAATCGTCTTATAATTCTAAAAAAAAAGTCGCACGGTGGCGGTTCTTGACATGAACCGCATCATATAATAACAACCGAGGCGGTTCTTTGAAAAACCGCCTCTTAGTTCATTGTTCGGGTGGCGGTTCATTTACAAACCGCCTCAGAAGTTTTTGGCGGGGCGGCGTTTTATATAAAAAACCGCCTTGTACATCGTCAGAGGCGGTTCTCTAACCGAACCGCCCCCAATTTTATAACCTATATATCTCTTCAATTAAAAAAAATTAGTTATCGGAGATATGAATGACCTCGACTTCAAACAAGATAGAGGCAAGCCATTCGATTTTCACAGCAAAACCTTAAGATGGGTCTCGATTTCTAAAAATCGTCCGATTAATTTCATCTTCATCAATCGACTCCCCCCCAAATCTGAAAACCCTATTTGATTTTTGCCGGAGAGATGCAAGCCTTTGGATGAATCTCCATTTTTCTTAGCTAGGGTTTCAGCTTCATCTGGGCCTTCAGTTATGGGGGCTTTAACCAACAACTGGAAGCGAGGGGARGATTATTTCAAATCTCTCGTTTCGCCTTGATCCCCAATCGAATCATGCACTCATATTACTAAAAAGCCCAGGTTTTCAGTTTCTCCGGCTCAARGCTCGCCTGAAAATAGCCAGCCCCAATCGTCCAACTTTATCGTTTCAAGGCTTTATCAGTATCCGGATAGGAGAAGAAGGTGACGGCCTGCAAGGAGATCAAAGKCATATTCGAGGAGAGGTTCAAGACCGGGAAGAACCGTTGGTTTTTCTCTAAGCTCAGGTTCTATGGTGGAAAAAATATCTTGTTTCTGTGCTTATTAAATTTTATCTTATATGTTTAGCGAGTTTGACTCATGAATTTCTTTTTATTTTTTGTTTTGATGMATTAAATCGTACGATATGATTTTTGGAAGTGGATTTTGTTTAATTTTCATTATCCTCCAACTGACTAGTTTTTGTTATTTTAGCATTGTTTATGTGGTAACCATTTTGCTTTCAATTTTTCTCGGTTTAATGCTAAAGTGTCGTTGCAATGCTTGATAGTAACAATATATTTTTTAATTATCTCCATTTTATTGAATACATTTGTAGAATGTTCTGTGTACAAACTTTGTTATCTGTTTTCACATAGCAGATTTATGCCGGTCCGGAGTCGGTAAGGGCACGTTGATTGCTAAACTGATGGACGAGTTCCCYTCGAGGTTTGGATTCTCGGTGTGCCACACGACTCGTGCCCCGAGAAACAACGAGCACAACAGTTTTAAACAGTTTGTAGAGTAGAAATTTATCACATTGTCGACTTATTATGTAATTCATGGTTAATGGCTGCATAMTTTAATTAGAATCTGATTTATTCTTGTATTTTGAGTTTGTAACAAACAAATAAGCACTTTTACAGCTTATTTTTATCAAATATTATGTTTTAACGAACTCAGCTTTTGGCTTTTATTAGCTTATTATTATTGAGCATTGGATTGTGATTGCAGGAACCTGATGCGGCACTAGGAAACGAAGGATTAGGTCGTCTCGCGTCTTGCTTTCTTGACTCCATGGCAACACTTAATTACCCGGCTTGGGGATATGGGCTCAGATACCGATACGGTCTGTTCAAGCAGCTCATCACGAAAGACGGTCAAGAAGAAGTTGCCGAAAATTGGCTCGAGGTATTGTTTTATTATATGTTATTTGTTCGGAATAATTACAAAAATCACCCTTGAGGTTTCATTGAATTACAAAACACACCAAGTAACTTTGAAAATTACAAAAACCACCCTTGAGGTTACATTTTGCACGTTTAGTAGAGTTAACATAAATCCCGCATTAATATCAAATGGTTTTTTCCGCWTTAATATCAAATAAAATGTTGACATCCTTGATACATATATCTATTCATCTCTCTGTGTATAATGATTGAGTGATTAATACATGATTTAGGGTCAGGGAGCGTTTGATCATTATCAGCTAGAAGCTAGAAAAAGAAATAGTTTTTATTAATTATAAATGTCAATTTCTGCTTATGTTTTTTCTGAATTTAATGAAAATCTAAAAGTAGCTGCATGTTGCTAGATTTCTGAGTCTMCTTTTGAGTTGACGTTTACAAATAAATAATCACTTTTACTACTTATTCACCATGCGCTGCTACAATAACTGCAGCTTCTGTTTTACTTCCCTTAGCCTAATAATCATCCGCTTTATATATACACACACACAGGAATGGGGAATTGTATTGGAGACAAAGAATGGTATTTTTTCTGCATGAGAGGGAGAAAATATCGAAACAGCGTAAGGCCGAATAGGGTATCACTAACAGGGACTGGATTTTGGAAGGCAACCGGCATCGATAAGCCTATTTATTCATCAAGATGCAACAACAAATGCATTGGCCTCAATAAATCACTTGTTTATTACCGAGGAAATGCCGGTAAAGGAACCAAAACGGATTGGATGATGCACGAATATAGGTTCCCACCAAGTGCTTCTAGTTCCAGTAATCAAGAAGCTGTGAGTTATTGCTTATTTTSATTTMCTAGCTTTTCTTGATTTATTGTCATATATGAGCTTAATAGTTCTAACAGTACTTGTTTTTGTGCATGGATTACGATGCCCTTATCTGGTTCTTATTTCCTATTTTCATTTATGTATATTGTATGTCAAACTTCAGCTATGAGTGTTTGCAAACTCTTTAGGGGKAAAAAAATAAGTTCGAGTCTRAGCTTTTAGTTGGATAAATATGAGTATTTACATTTTTTAAATATTACAAATAACCATGAATTTTTGTCTAACATGTTACAATTGCGTCCTTCAAATTTTCTAAGTATTACAAATAGCTAGACAAACTGTTGGCGCTATTTGTAATATTTGAAAATATTGAGGCGTATATTTGTAAAATAAACCTCAGGGGTAGTTTTGCAAAAAAAAAAGTGTTATATAAAATATTTTCTCATTGCTGACATAAACAATTGCTTGAATATTTGGAACAGATGGGCAATCCATGGGAGATAGTAAGAAATGATATCTTGTATCCTGTAAAATTTTACGGAGAAGTGATTCAAGGCCCGGACGGAAAGAAAGAATGGGTCGGAGGCGAAGACATTATTGCGGTTGCCTATGATGTCCCGATACCAAAACTAAAACGACCATCAACCTAAGGTTGTGGTCGACTAAAGTTGCAGCCGAAGTTTTTGATTTACATGCTTTTAACGCTGGGGAACATGCAAAAGCATATGAGGCCATGAAAGGGGCTGAAAAGGTTTTGCACCCAATCATTCAATGCTATTTATTATCTTCATATATCTTTAKAAATCTTGCCTGTCTTGCATTTAGAGTATATCAATTCCATTCGTGAGTTGGCACAATCATGAATACTAGCTTCTAATTAGATTTTTTTTATCCTTTTCCTTTTTTCTTTTTTTGGAAAATCATAATTAAGTTTCATTTAATAGGAMGAACTTGGTGTGGAGTACGATGAAGATGTTGGTGTAAGCTTGCAATCCTTAGGTGAAATAGTGCAAGGTGGAAAGAAGCGACCCAGTATCTGAGCCTTTTCTAGCAAAACATCGAAGTAATCGAAGAAGGTGGAATAATGGTTATGTTAGGTGTCACATCTGCAAATCCTGAASACATCGAGTGCGACATTTAGATAAAGGTTGTACTTGTTTCTTCTAAGCTCTTGTTACTCTATAGATTCACTTTCCGTAATGTATATGCTGTCAAGTCTAGTCTTGGCATTATTTACGGTTGTTTATATATTTCTCATGGCAGGGTTCTTTTCATTTTACTATATTGGCTGCATCATAATAGTTTTATTTTCGGTTCAATGTAAATCACGGAAACGTGGGACATTGTTATATTAATCAAATGTCATGTAGAGATGAGAATAACTGTCGATTTTATATGTTGGTTTGATTTAATATTATTAGTGATCTATATAGTTTGGTTGGATGATTGATTGATATTAGTATTGATATTCGCAGCCGCAACAAGGTTTAAATGAAAGAAACCTGATATTTTTATTTTTTTTTAAATGGGAGTTRGAGGCGGTTCTGATAAATAACCGCCTCTTACGTGGATGATAAWTGAGGCGATTCGAATTTAACAACCGCCTCTATTAACATATTTTGAGGCGGTTTGTAAAAAGTAACCGCCTCCTTGAATGAATTATGGGGCGGTTCAAAGGTAACTATAAAGACAACAGGCGGCGGTTTTTTATAAGAAACGCTGCCCGAATTATCCTATTTGCGGCGGTTCGAACCGCCGCCCGGTTAAAGGCACGTATTTGCGGCGCCTTGATTAGAGGCGGTTCAAAACCGCCTCTAAAGGCTGTTTAAAACCGCCTCTAATCACTGTTTTTCCACTAGTGTATATGTTCGTCAATTTGAATATTTATCTGTTTATACTCAATAATTCACTCATGTTTAAATTTCGGTTCTAAAAATCGGCCTAGACGCCACCAATTTGCTTACGATTTTCAAAAGTCGGCCAAAGAAATCGTCGGGTGCCCCAATCGCTGCCTAGGCGCCCTCGGCGCCCAAGTCGGCGCTAGGCTAGTTTTTTTTTAAAAAAATTTATGTCCTTAAATGACGTCATTTTTTTGGGCGTATGTTTTGATTATTTTGATTTTGTAATATATGTTATGGTATTTTTATTTAACTAATGAACTTATGGATTTATGTTGTTTTGAACTTTGAATCGAATAATAACTTTAAACTTGTAAATTGTAACTTGTGATTGTTACTTTTAGTTTTGAATTGTCATAGACTTTATTGTGTAGTAGGTAGTATGTTGAACTATTAAATGGTTGGATGTAAATTTGTAAATTATGGTATTTATTCTCAAATTCTAGGCCCCGCCTAAGCCCCGTTTAGACCCCGCCTAGGCGCTGGCCTGACGCTTAGCAGTCGTCTAGCGATTTTTAGAACACTGGTTTAAACAAAACAAGTTCACCGTTTTTAACACCATGATTAATCACCTTGAACGCAAAAGTTCATAATTTTGACACCCAAATTTAGACCATATATTCATCAATTTAAATTTGAAAGTTCATTTGAGTGTGTAATAATTTTCCATATTTGGCGTTCTTGATTTCCTTACGAGTTGCTGAAATGACCAGTTATGGTATATAACCATTTAGCAGGCGATGTCCACAATTTACATTTTGGGTAAGGGTTTGTTTTGTGAAACAGGTATCCTAATAAGACCATTTCTTCATTACTTATAACTGTTTCCAAATTGGAAAGATATTCAATCACGTTATAAAATGGGCAACACTTCGAACTAACGGTATCCTTTAAGTCTAAAATTTCATACTTTTCGAATGGATTATCCGTTAAAATTAAAATTTCATACCAATACATTATAGTAGAAAAATCAAAATATTATAGTAAAAAAACAAATACATCATATTACTAATCATCATATTACTAATTAGAGATCTATAAAAAATTAATACTTTAAGAAAAATCAATATATCATAATATAAAAACTAATACCTTATAATATCAAATTAGATATAACATGTCAAATTTAGATTAACACAAGTGCTTAGCTTATAAAATAAGCTCGCTCTTTGGATAACCGACAATAAAAAGAAAAGGACAAGCCCGCACGCACAAGAGTTTCTTACCTTAACGTCGCTTTAAAAAAAGAATTGAAAATGATTTAAGAAATAAAGGTAAATAATCATATAATGAAATATGCATAGAACAATCAAGGTGGATCCTTGGCGCAATGGTAGCGCGTCTGACTCCAGATTAGAAGGTTGCGTGTTCGATTCACGTAGGGTTCAAATCCCACTTTTGTATATTTTTTTTTCATTTTTCTGTTTATGGACCAATACGTCCTTTGCTGGGACGTAAGGGTTCAAATCCCACTTTTGTATGTCACTTTTGTATTTTTTTTTTCATTTTTCTGTTTATGGACCAATACGTCCTTTGCTGGGACGTAGGCATTTTTCTGTTTATGGACCAATACGTCCTTTGCTGGGACGTAGGGTTCAAATCTCACTTTTGACCAATACGTCCTTTGCTGGGACGTAGGCATTTTTCTGTTTATGGACCAATACGTCCTTTGCTGGGACGTAGGGTTCAAATCCCACTTTTGTATGTCACTTTTGTATTTTTTTTTCATTTTTCTGTTTATGGACCAATACGTCCTTTGCTGGGACGTAGGCATTTTTCTGTTTATGGACCAATACGTCCTTTGCTGGGACGTAGGGTTCAAATCCCACTTTTGTATGTTTTTTTTTTCATTTTTCTGTTTATGGACCACTGGGAAATTATTAATGTACAGTATAATATATTATACGTCCTTTGCTGGGAAATTATTAATGTACAGTATAATATATTATACATTTTATACTGTATCATATTTAAAATGTATCCCACTTTTGTATGTTTTTTTTTTCATTTTTCTGTT
>BMAC01000493.1:153977-169745 GCA_014905375.1 Phtheirospermum japonicum
AATTTGTAATACGATGCCTCATTTATTTGGTATTTCTTTTATTCATTTTTGTAATATTTTATATATTTTTACAATATTTATATTTTTATTTTCTAGATTTAGGAGATAAGTTTTTATAATATAACTTTAATTAAGTATATTACTTTCTGTTTTAAAATATTTTAAGATTTATTTTTTATATTTTATAAATTCTTTTATATTTTTTATTATTTTATTATCAACTTTCTTTTTATATATTTATTTATTTTACTTTATAACTATCGCCAATTTCTTTTTCAATGTCTTTAAAATAAATATTTAGAAATTAATTATAATTTTATTATATTTTTATTTGATTTCAAATATTTTCCTATTTATATTATTATATTATATTATAATATTTATATTTTTTATTTTATTTTATTTTATAAATTATTAAGAGTTGTTTAGAATTAAAACATATATGTCATATTTATTTAACTAAATTCATAATTTTTTCTGATTTATATTTTTATTTATAGCATTTTAAGTGTGTTTCTGTTACTTTTAGTAAATGATTATTCAGGATTTAAATTATTTTTAATTTATTAAATAAACTTATTGTGAAACAAGATTTATTTTATATTATTTAAACTATTACTATCTTCATAATTTTTTTTATTTTTAAATTATTTGATAACTATTTGTATATAAAATATATTTCTAATATATATTTAACACATTTCATATTTCTTTGATTTATTTTATTATTTTATAATATTTATATATCTTTTATTATTATTAAATAATTATTTATAATTCATAATATTTTAATTAAATTTTAAAATATTTTAGGATTTATTTTATTTTATTTATAATATATGTGGTTTTTGTGATTTTTTTAATTTTAATTTAATTAATATATATTTATTATTTAAATACGAGTTTTGGTATTTATTTAGTGTATTTTATWAAAAAAAGTTTAAAATTTATATTAAAATTATCATATTTTTATTGGTTAAAGGTTGATTTGGTAATTGTATAATTATGTTGATATAAATTATTTCTAAAATAAAAAATACAGCAAATTGTGACCAAAGTACAACTAGATTATTCAGTTGTACTTAAATTGTACTCAAACAGATTGATGTGATTAGATTATGACACAATCTAATTATAAACTTTGGMGTACCTGTTGACAAACAAGTACGTCTACCGATAATTAGAAAATTCTAAATTTATTATAAATTTTTCATTTTGTCTTTGAATACAAAGACTAAACAAGAAAATGCACGCAGTGATTTGTAATAAAAGTGACTAATATGATTGTTTCGCAACTAACTAAAGGGAGAGTTTGAAACCATTGACATGTGATGATAACAAGTTAAACTATAATTAGACGTATAATGTAGTCTGCAAAAAGTTATTTCATAATATATAAATATGGAGTTATTTACCTTTGATTTGTTTTATGGAGCGAATATACGTACCCCATCTATTTATGAGTTCACCTAATACAAAAATAAAATRAAAAAAAATGCTAAATTATCCCCTCTCCCCCCACCAAACACTAAACAACCGAATACATRATCTTCTCCAACCCTTCACCACAACTCCAACTCTGCCATTAGCGTCTCCCATCACACCGGCGCCGCAACCGTCAAACAGGAAGAAGAAAAACGGTGATGGGTGATGAAAGGTAAGTGACGMATCTGGACGACAAAGGGTAAGAAACAAATGCAAAATAGGGGTGTTCATTTCTGGTTTCTCGAACATAACTCACGTGTTCGAACGTTTTGATCAAACAATACAACGTTGTTCGKAAAYAAAAATTCGAACAACCCTTTTTTAGCCTAAAATGGGTGTTTAGATCAATTTTTCGAACATGTATTTTGTGCTTGAGTCGATTTTTTGATGTATTGTGTTCGYAAARCTAATTCGAATAACTTTTTTTCAAGGCATTTTTTTCTTTTTTCTTTCTTCAATGGTACGGGGGCCATGGCAGCAGCGGCAACGTATTTCTGTGTGCATGTTTTGTTTATACTTTTAAATAGCCGACGACCATGGCGGTGGCGGCGATGATGGACGGTGACTGTAGTGGTTGTGGAGAGTTGAAGAAAATGAAATATTTGGAGGTGTAGGGTTTAAGGGTAATAGTGAGTTTTTTGTTATAACATTTTTTAGTGGGGTGAACTAATAAATAAACGGGATACGTATATCCGTACCATTTGTTTTAAATTTGATTATATTGACCAATAATCGTGACTTCAGTATTTTAGGTTATTATATTATATTAATAAATCAATAATATTACACTTATATCGAATAAATTTACATCATCCATTTTAATTCCCTCCGTGCATCGCACGGGTTAAACACTAGTTCTATATAACAGTTTTAGAAAGTCAGATTTTCTAGAATCATTTTATACCATTTTACAAAGTTTGACTTTTTAGATAGTTGACAACCCATCTTAGAAAGCTGTATTTTGGGTCTATTACACGTCAAACTCGTTTTAGAAACTACTTTCTAGAACAATTTTAGAAATATATTCTATAAAGTGTGTTTTCTAGAACTAGTTTATAGAAGCTTCGATTTAGATATTGTGTTTTCTAGAATTGGTTTATATAATATTCATTCTAAAAAGTATGTTTTTTAAAATGGGTTTACAAAAGGTACCTTCTAAAAGTATAGTTTGTGAGTTTACAAAAATGCCTTTTAGAAATTATAGTTTCTAAAACTGGTTTACAAAAATACCTTATAAAAAGTATGATTTCCAGTACCTTCTCAAAGTGTAGTTTTCAAAATGAGTCCTACGAGACTCATTCTAGAAAATAGTAAAATAAATATAAAAAAATAAAATGAAAGCAAGTACCTACAAATACACAAGTACACCAAAGTTCAATAAAAGTAAGACGTTTATCACTAATAGACAATAATTGTAAAAAAAAATAACTATGATCTTTTCTATTAATATTAAAAACTATATTATACACATTGGAGACGAAACTATACGTATCTCCTTTTTGATAAATTCAATAATCTGTCCCTCATCAAGGTTGCTTTTGGGACGCTGAACGACAGAGGCTAAGGTCACATGAATAATTACTTCATTCCATTATCTGTAATATATTTCAGGATTGGCTTAAATAAATGAAGAGAAAACCATAACGAGACCACTTTGACCATAAAGAAAACTCTAATATCTTTTGAGGAATAATATACCCACCAATTTGAGATTAACATTAAACTCCCCTCACCAACCCTTCATTTTCTCACCTAGTACGTTTTATTTTTTTTCTTACCCATTTGTCAGCTCCTTCACGACATGAGTCAGTATACGAGTCCAAGGAGTTGAAACTCGTGTACTCGTGTAGTTCATAGACTCGTGTACTATTCAATTTTTATTTTGATATTATTTTAAATTAAATTATAATTAATCATAATAAATAAATTAAAATTAAATTAAACTAAAATCTGAATTTTGTTAAAATAAAAATATTTGAAAAAAAAATGATTTTTTAAAGCACACAATACGTCTACACGAGATAGAGGCTATTAACCCTTGTCAAAGATAGGGATGCTGAGTTGAAGGAGAGACGTGCCGCAGTGAAGAAACTCCGAGCCGATCTAGAACAGGCGTGAGCTGAAGTGCGCCTGCACGAGGAAGAGGGGCAAAAGCGGGTGGCTGAATCCCGAATTGAGGGTCTGTCGGAAGGGCGGGCCGAGGGGCGAGTCAAGTTTCTCAACTCGGAAGAAGGATTAAGGCTCATTCAGATGACCCGAGAATTGACCAAACGAGCCTTCCTGCACTTTAAGGATCTGTGGGTACTTCTCATCCCTAAGGCTTAGGCTTATTATTTCTTTGGCTTGGATGCCTATGGGAAGTGGTCCAAGGAGAACCCTTCCGCCCCTTTTGACCGGAAGAAGACCTTGGAAGATTCTTATGAGCCTACCGGCTTTACTTACATCACGGAGGATGACCGTCTTCATCAACTTGGCACCCCCGAGTTTGCTGAGCATGTTCTATGGGTCTTCAACGCCCCTGATCAGGACTCCTCTCCTCTTCCAGAACAATTCTTGATCCTTGCTTTGCCATCAAAAATTTCTTCCCCGACCTTCGCTGGACTGGGCGAGGTGGAGGGTGAATTCCAATTCGCGAAGGATTTCAGGGAGGGCTCTGGGGCGTCTGGGTTAGTTGGCGGCGAGCTGAGCATTGAAGATTATGGGGCCTAGTTGACCATCTGCTCGGTTTTTTTTTGTTCTGCATTTTTATCTCTAGCCTGTACTTGAAATATATATACACACACACACACACACACACACACACACACATATATATATATATATATTTATATAGGATTAGATTCAAATGATATCCATGTCCTTATATGTGATCTAGGGTCAATTATGGGCCTTAGATCTAGTTAAATGGATGGATCAAATTTTTTAATGTATTTCCTTATTTGATTAAAAGCATTAGGATTGTATAATAAAAACACTGCTGGTGTATATAACTTAAATATTAATAAAGCACTGTGATTGTAGAATAAAAGCACTGTTGGTATGTAATAAAAGCACTAGTTCGTAGGTTCACAAATAAGGACATGGTTCTCATTTGAACCCACCCCTATATATATATTGTCTATTGTGCTCTAGGGTTTTCCTAAGTTTAGGAGACCCTAGTACTATTGTACCCTTCTCATCTTTTATGTAAATAACTTTCCCTAGAAGCATTTTTATTATGGCTTCAGCATCTTTGATTGAAGAAATAGATAATATAAAGAAGAAAAATCTTTCTCTTTTTAACGAAAATTTCCATCTTTTTGAGGAAAATGCTCAACTTCGTGAAAAATTCTCCCGATTGCGCAAGCTCTTGGAAAGGAAGAGGCAGAAAAAACATCACTACAAACGTGAGTGGGCGAAACTTCACCAGCTGAATCATCAACTTCAAGAAGAACAAGCCGATCTACTTGAATTAGTATGCCATTTAACTGCCACTGCTGGCGAGGCTCACTCTGAAACCGAGCAGGCAGATAGGTACTGCCGCCGCCTTCATGATACCGAGCGGGAGCTGTGGCGCATCCGACGAGTTTTAGCTGCAGATAGGAGGACCTCCTCGTCCCATCCTTAAGGCCTTTCTGATCAAGTTTTTATTTTGATGTGATAATCTTTGCCTTTTCCTGATAACCTGCGGGGTTTCGTTCCTTGTAATTTCTTTGAATAATGCCAGAATTCCTCCCTTTTTGATGCCTTGTGATTTTTACTTTCTCATGTGTATAATTAGATCAATTCTGTTTTCACAAAGGATATCTTACCTTTTGATCAAATTTATGAGATCTTGCCTCTGACTAGTCAATCAGGTTAGGCATTTCTGGAATGTTCTTTTCTTGGCAATTTTTGGGGCTCGTTCCCTTGACTGACATCAGGTTAGGGATATCCATCCCTTGGCCAATCGGGCCAAATTTTGGGCCTCACACCTTAAGCTGACAATCAAGTCAGGTATCTAGGGTATCCACCCTTTAGCCAACTAGGGCTAAGTTTTAGCTAAGAATCAGGTCAGGTAATTAGGGTATCCACCCTTTAGCCAATCAGGGCTAAGTTTTAGCTGATAATCAGGTCAGGAAATTAGGGTATCCACCCTTTAGCCAATCGGGCTAAGTTTTAGCTGACAATCAGGTCAGGCAATCAGGGTATTCACCCTTTAGCCAATCGGGGCTAAGTTTTAGCTAACAATCAGGTCAGGCAATTAGGGTATCCACCCTTTAGCCAATCGGGGCTAGTTTTTAGCTGACAATCATGTCAGGAAACTAGGGTATCCACCCTTTAGACAATCGAGGCTAAGTCTTAGCTGAAAATCAGGTCAGGTAATTAGGCTATCCACCCTTTAGCCAATACGGCCAATTTTGGAGCTCGTACCCTTAATTGACCATCATGCCAGGTCATTCCAGAACACAAATCAAATTAATAACAAATTTTGTTTATAAATAGCTTGGTATATTAATTTCACATAGTATTTTCGCAAGTACGCTACATTCCATGCTCGCGACAATTTGGCTCCGTCAATTTGTTAAAGTTCATAAGCTCCTCCTGCAAGAACCCTGGTGATCTTATATGGCCCTTTCCATGCATCATCCAACTTTCCTCTGGTCTTGACCAAATCAGCTCTGCGGAGAACCTGATCTCCTATTCGAAATTGCCGCTTCACCACTGATTTATTATAAGATGCTCGAATTAGCATGTGTTCCATTTTTATAGAGGCTCGTTCTCTCTTTTACTCTATTAGATCCAGCGCGTCCTGTCTTAATAACTCGTTCTGCCCTTCATCGAAGTTTTGTATTCGATGAGTTTCTACCCCTACTTCCGCTGGAATCACAGCGTCTATGCCATATACCTGACTAAAGGGTGTTTCTCCTTAGGGTTCATTCGGTATGACCATAAGATCGAGCTGATCTCCTCAACCCATTTTCCACCTGACCTTTCCAAGCGTGCTTTGATCCCCTAACCTAAGATGTGATTTGTCACCTCTACTTGGCAATTTTCCTGGGGGTGGTATACGGATGAGAAGTGCTGCGCTATTTTCATTTTTGCACACCAGGCATGTATTCGAGCCCCCATAAATTGCGTGCCATTATCTGCCACCAGTATCCCCGGGATAGCAAATCGACATAGCACATTTTTCCATATGAATCACATTACCACCTCCTCCGTGATTTTCGCTATGGCTTCGGCCTCTACCCATTTACTAAAATAGTTGATAGCAATTATTAAGAACTTCTTTTGGCCTGGGGCTGTAGGAAAAGGCCCAACGAGATCTACCCCCCATTTTGCAAAAGGGCATGGAGAGCTCATTCTCATTAGATCCTCCGCCAGCTGATGTATTAGGGGAGAGTGCCTTTGACATTTATCACAGGTCTTCACAAAGTTCTCTGTGTCTTACCTTAGTTGTGGCCAAAAGTACCCTGCTCTCATTATCTTGCTTGATAATGTTCTGGCACCTAGCCCCTTTTGACATTTATCAGAGGTCTTCACAAAGTTCTTTGTGTCTAGCCCGAAGCCCCTTTTGAATAGCCCTCCCTTGATTAAACATAATTTGGACAACCTGATTCGTATCTTCACAACTTCTTTCTTGTCACCAGGTAGTTCTTCTTTGTCCAAGTATGCCTTGAGGGGAGAACGCCAATCCTCCCTTTCCTCCAATGTATTAACTTCCCCATCACCAAGTTCTTGATGTGCCATTAACAAGGAAATCACCCTTTCTTGACAATCCATTGCCGAGCTAGCTACCTTAGACAAGTAGTCTGCTCGATAATTCTCTTCCCTGGGTATCTGAAGCACGTTCAAAGTGTCCATGGTTTTGTCCAGCTCATGGAACTAATTTATATACTTTTCATATGTTCTTCCCTTGTGTCAAATTCTCCTCTTATCTAATTGCACATTATTGAGAATTAACTCGTGCGCATACCTGTTCTGCCCCTAGCTCCTTTGCCATTTGTATTCCTCTTAGCAGGGCCTCATACTCTTCCATATTATTAGATAGGCAATAGTTCATTCGTATCGCGTATTCCGTATTTACTCCTTCTGGGTCAATCAGTACGATCCCCACACCACAACCCAAGTGGTATGACCTGATCCGATGGCAAGACATGAAACAACAGGAGTAAACTTGGTTGGGATGATTTGAATTGATGCCGCGTAAAAGGAGAAGAGATGAGCTTAGCCCAATAGAACCTGCTATGACCTGACTTGAACTCCTGGATAAGGCTTTAAGATGATCAGGTCAGGAATTCGAGGAGACAATTGGCTGAACTCATGCGAGAAAACCTCCTGGTCAGGTCTCCTCAAAGGGAAATAACTTGGTCAAGTCATTCCGAGTAACGGACCAAGATTCGTTAGTTTGTTTCCGGGATCTCGTAAAGGCCCACCTAATGAGGGTTATAAATATCTCAGCCTCAAGGCTGGAAAAGGTATGACATTCTGAACATTCTCATTGGAATTATTCCGATACAAAAACTGCTTAACTGACTTAAGCATCAGAGAGGTCTCCACTGGATATCCCCCGGTGGTCCTTTCTAATGTGTTTTTGGTGAAGCAGGTCAGGATTTAAGGGAAGAAGTAGGTGTTCTCGGTTTGGTTATTTTTAGGGCGAAACAATTTGCACCTTCTGTGGGAAAGGCGGGACTAAGCTAAGACGTGAGACAGGAGCATGACATCATATGGACTTAGGCGAAACCTAGTGGCGGAGATGGGCGGTACACCAAGTTCTTCCACGCTAACAAGGATGCCGAAGATGGTAGGACCATTAGCAATGACTAGGCCCGGCGCACCGCAACCCCATCAAGGAGGGGCTTCACAGGCTGAGGGCGGGTCACTGAATGACTCTTTTCTGAGGAGAATATCTGACCTCATGGGCAAGGCGGTGGAGGCAGCTGTAGAAAAGAAATTCACCGAACTTTCATCACCCCTTCCCAAAGTAACCCAGTCACCGAAGACGGAGCCACCCCGGACTACCCAGCGCAAGGCCAGAGCTCCCCCACCCCCCAGGAAGAGGAGGAGAACTTTTCTGCCTCAGACAGCGACACTTCAGCAAAACCAACCTAGACCTCAATGAGCACATGCAGAATCTGCAGAGGGAGGTCAGGGAAGTCAAACAAAAAATGGTGGTCACGGCCGCAGGCAAAGCACGGAGAAGAACTCCATCCTTAGAGGCTGTCATGCAAGATGATCTACTGACCTCTTACCGATCCATGGGTTTGGAGTATAATGGGACAATAGATCCGTGGGATCACTTGATCCGATTCGAGATCACAGCTACCCTGCACAAAATTTCTAACGCGGTCATGTGCCGGGTCTTCCCCATGACCTTCATGAAATTAGCTCAGCTCTGGTTTAGTCAATTGCCCCTCCGATCCATAAACAAATTTGATGAGTTCAGTTCTGCATTCTTGCACCAGTTCACTAGTTGCAGGAAGTATCAAAAAATGTCACTAGAATTGTTCAGTTTGAAGCAGAGAGAGGGTGAAAGTTTACATGGATATATCAAACGATTTACAGAGGCCAAATTGAAAGTGTCATTAGCATCCGAGGAGCTCTTGGTAAATGCTCTGGCTCAAGGGCTCAGGAAGGAACATGGATATATCAAACGATTTACATAGGCCAAATTAAAGTGCCATTAGCATCTGAGGAGCTCTTGGTAAATGCTCTGGCTCAAGGGCTCAGGAAGGAAGAGTTCTTCCAATCGCTGGTAGTTAAGCCAGAGCTGAAATTTCAAGAGCTCCCAGAAAGGGCAGAGAAGTATATCCACTTGGAGGAGGCTCTGAAAATGAAGATGATGGAGAAAAGCGTAGAGAATGACCTGACAAAGATGAAAAGACTATGGTTAAGAATCCCAGGAGTGACCTAGTGGGAGGTCGTCCTCGGTTTAATCGATACACATCCCTGTCTTCACCCCATGGTGAAATACTGCAGGATATTGAAAGACATCCCAACCTCAAATGGCCGAGAACATACACTCAAAAGCCACGAAAGGAGAAGTCTGACCAGTTCTGCCGATACCATAACGAGTATGGTCATGACACGGATTAATTCACACACCTCAAAGATGATATAGAACGAATGGTGCAGGTAGGACATCTCAAAGAATTCGTGCAAGCGAAAAAGGAAGGATCCAGATCTGACTCTTATAAGAGAAATCGTTATCAGATGACCATGCAAGATCGGGTTGGTACCGGGGAAAATAGGTAGAGGGAGAACCTATCTCAAGAGATTAGAGGATAAATTCAGATGATCAAAGGCGAAGAATGGGATGAGCACTCACGACGCACCCAGAACAGCTATGTACAGGCTACAAAAGGTCTGTCAAGAAAGTCGCAAGAAGTGGGGCAATTAGTCTAAAGCCCGAACATTTGTTTTGGCTTAGAGAACGACATCTTGGCACCCCATATGGATGCTTTGGTGATAACATGGATTTATCTTGATTTTAGTTAGTGTTTTAGTTCATTTTTTTTTATTGATTTTGGTATAATTTGGATAGATTGAGCATATTTTCGTATTTTCTTATATCCAGCTTATTTTATCGTATTTTAATTATAATTAATTAATTTTATGTATATTCCAGATATTTTGAAGTATTTCTGTCTGGATATAGTCGAGTGTGGGCATACAAGTGGAGTTTTAGCGAAATCGGGCCTCGATTTGAAGTGTTACAGCTGACAGTGGGTACGTTGATTCACACTGCGTTACCCAGTACGATCACTATTTCGAAAATTAAGAGTCTTCGGCCCACAAAACGAGCAAGCCTGGCTCCAACGCATCTTTAAAAAGGGTTCTAATATATTAAAAGCAGCTGGGGAGACTTGGGTAAGGGGAGAAGACCTTTCCTTTGAAGTATTGAAAGGGAAGAGTTATTATTGGAAACAAAATCAAGATACCTCTTGGAAGAAGGATTTGGTTAGAGAAAGGGAGACCACGAAACCCTATAAAAGGAGCGACGCCTAGCATATATGAGAACTCTCTCCCAACCCTCAAACCTCTTGGGGATGACAATTGATTTGTACTTTTTTGTACACCTTTTTGTTACCTTTTTGTGTCGCATCCACGTGTGTTTTGCTTGAATTTACGGGTTTTAGGAGTCGTTTTGGCCTATTTATTAGTTTTAGGTTTTTATAGCTTTTGTGCTGTTTTTAGTAGTTTTTCGTATATTTTTACCCTTTTTCGTATTCTTGGCCGTAGGATGACCAAGTGGGTCTCGCGCACGCTCATGGCATCTCTTTCGACTCGAATTAGAATGGGCAAAGCAAGGGAACACAGCATGAACGAGGAGCGACAACCAACGGACGTTTAGAGAAAAACGAGAAAACCGAGCCGAGAGTAGTCGTTCTAGTCGATCGACCAATACAGCCAAGATCGACTGCTCGGCAGTAGGTTGGCCAATTTTGAGGAAGTAGTCGATCGACTGAGTTGCAGGATTTTTGTGGTTCTTGACCCATTTTGACGATTTTGCCCCTGCATTTTTGTGTATATAGACCTAGCTGCTCAACCTTATCCAAACAACTCTCCTTAGTGGTTTTGGACCTAGTTCTATCTCCTCCAAGCATTTCATTTCTCTTGCAATTTAAAACCCTAGCTTAATTTTTAGCTTATGTAGTTTAGTTAGCTTAGTAGTTAGTTTAGTTAGGTTAGTTTTAGTTGGCAAGTGTTGGAGAGGGAGACAATCTCCTACACTTGTTGCTCGTTTTTGTATTGAAGATTTGGATTTGCTCTTGTGGACGTAATCTAGTTTTGAAGCTTTGGTGTTCAACTCAAGTTGGTAGTGTTTCTTCCCTTACTTTCTTGTGTTGTTATTGTTGTTGTTGTTCTTGTTAGGTTAAAACTTTTATGTTGGTTACTCCCTCTGTTTCACAATATAAGTCGTTTAAGAGTAGAACTCTTGTTTCACAATATAAGTCATTTTGTTTTTTCACACAAATTTAGGAGAAGAGAGAGAAAGAAAAAGGTAAAAAGTGAATTGGGAATTGAGATAGAAAAAGAAAAAGGTAAAAAGTGAATTGAGAATTGAGATATCTGAGGAGAGAGAGTAATATAAAGAGAAGGTGGGTAGTTTACGAAAATAAAAAATTAATTATTTACTCATTTATCTAGGTTTCTTAATAAGTGTGTTTTTTCCCAAACGACTTATATTTTGAAACAGAGGGAGTATCTGGTTTTAGATTATGTTGTCTTTCTTAACATTTCAATTCTTGAGTATTTGGTTATGTTGCTTTTGTTTTGTTTCTCTTCTTGCAAACTCCATGGATGCTTTCATCTTCCAGCTTTTTACCTCTTTAAACAAACTCTTGGGTTCTTGAAAGATGTATGAAGCTTTCCTCTTTGGTGATTTGACTTTCTTTTCAATTTAATGCTTTTAATCAATTTTAATTTCAAATGCTTTGATTTTCCCTCCATGACTTCTCTTTTAATTGCAAGCTTTTCTTGATCAACTAGTTTTAATTAATTTAAGGCTTTTAATTAGGGTTAAACTAATGTCATTAATTAATTACTTTCAAGCAAGCTTTAATTTACATTTGATGCATTTAGTTTAGAGATTATGGTTTTAGGGTCTAAGTTCATTTAGAGCCATTAGTCGGAGCTTGTTGAGAACTGGGATTGACGACCCCAATACTTGATCGACATTTGGGATTGACAATCCCGATTCGTGGATTAAGTGCTCGGCAAAAACCGATTGATCGTGGAGACGAACCGAACACCCTAAACCCAATCATTTTTAATTAAAGTCTCTTTTTAAACTCAAGCTTTAGCATAAAACTCAAACCAAACCATTGACTTAATTCTTTCTTAGTTTAGATTAGTTTAATTGAGATTAACAAAAGATTAAGTAACAACACCGACCGCCGATAACATCTATCCTCGAGAGACACGACTCGGGAAAATATACCGCTCTACAATCGACTCCGTACTATTGCGGAGAAGATTTCTTAGAGTGCTAAGAATTCTTTGATCAACAATCCAAGTATTTTCTTCAAATTCTAGTTTAGATCTTAGATAATTCTTAGTTTTAATAGATCTTAGATTAATTAGTTACGTAGATCTTTGTTTAATTCTTTGTTCGAATGTTGTACTCTTCTAGATTAATCAGTAAGCTTTTAATTTCCTTCGCTTAATTAATTTAATTAGTTTCTCATGCTTTGTAATTATATGCTTGTTAGAGATTCTTTTTAGAATATAATCAATCTTTCAACCCCCCCACCCCCATGTCAGCCACTATAAATTTCAAATGAGCCACTCATAGCCAAATATCAATTTCCTATAGCCATGAGTGTTTATGAGTTAACTCCTACGTCATTAATAGCGTGGGGTAAGAGTTAGTTATTTTTATTGGTTATTTGTGTTTTTGGAGTTACGATCACGGATTTATGAAATAAGTTTGTAGTAAGTGTAATTGATCACCATCCTTAAAAACAAACAAAAAAAAAAAAAAAAGAGAAAAAGCAAAACTAAAAAAAGAAAAAAAAAGAATAAGAAGGATGGTGAATCTTGTTGAGTTGTTTCCTGTACTTATAAAGGCTTTTGCTTAGTACTTTTGAGTTTCTTATGACGCCCAATGTTTAAGAGGCAAGAGTTGTGTTTGAAGAAGAAACGTATCATAAGCTTCTCAATTGTTTAAGTGGTTTTGTTTAGAAGTCAGTTTCGGTTTTGAGTTGAGAAATAGCCTAAGTTTAAAGGCTACGTTATGAGAGTTAAGTGAGGTTTCTTTTGAATGAGGTGAAGCACATTACTTCGTGATTAGGATAGTTTGGTGAGTTATTGATCACTTTAGATCGTGAGTTAGACACACGACTTATATATTCAATACCCGTCCAAAGACCCTACATTAAAATCCGGAAAGACCTTTTCCAATTCTTTGTTAGTTACACACTTAAATGCGATGGAGAAGTTTTTGATTTTCGGTTCTTATTTATTGTACATGTATTTTGATGATTTGAGTGTATACACGTCCCATACAGAGCATACTTGAGTGAATTTGAGCGTACATATATATATATATATATATATATATATATATATATATATATATATATATATATATATATATATATATATTTCCCTTTGAGGGGAGCATGAATTTTCTTTTGGAGCGATAATGTAATAAGGGCCGAGTGTTTTAGTTTGCGTTGCAACTATCTATATTTTCAAAATTATCTATTTATCACGACACGACTCTTTGCTTTAACTTATTTTCATTCTTGTTATTCTTTGAAACTATCATTTGTTCGAGGACGAACAAACTAATAAAGCCTGGGGTAGTTGATTAACACGGATTTGTCTTGATTTTAGTTAGTGTTTTAGTTTGTTTTTTTATTGATTTTGGTATAAGTTGGATAGATTGAGCATATTTTTGTATTTTCTTATCTCGAGCTTATTTTATCGTATTTTAATCATAATTAATTAGTTTTATATTTTTACAGGTATTTTGAAGTATTTTGGTCTGGTGATAGTCGAGTGTGGGCCTATGAGTGGAGTTTTAGAGAAATCGGGTCTCGATTTGAAGTGTTACAGCTAACACTTGGTACGTTGATCCACACTGAATTACCTAGTGAGATCACTGTTTCAGAAATTAAGAGTCTTTGGCCTATAAAACGAGCAAGCCCGGCTCCAACGCGTCTTTAAAAAGGGTCATACTAAATTAAAAGCAGCTGGGGATACTTGGGGAAGGGGAGAAGACCTTTACTTTGAAGGATTAAAAGAGAAGAGTTATTATTGGAAAACAAAATCAAGATACCTCTTGGAAGAAGAATTTGGTGAGAGAAAAGGAGACCACCAAATCCTATAAAAGGAGCGACGCCTAGCACACACGAGAACTCTATCCCAACTCTCGAACCTCTTCGGGATGACAAACAAAGAGTGTTCTTTATTTTCTTTCTTCTATTTTTTTCTCAGTTTCAAATTCTAGTTTAGATCTTAGATTATTCTTAATTTTAATAGATCTTAGATTAATTATTTATGTAGATCTTCGTTTAACTCTTCGTTCAAACATTGTTACTCTTCTAGATTAATCAGTAAGCTTTTAATTTCCTTCGCTTAATTAATTTAATTAGTTTCTCATGCTTTGTAATTATATGCTTGTTAGAGATTCTTTTTAGAATATAATCAATCTTTCAACCCCCCCACCCCCCACCCCCCCTCTTATGATGAATTGTATATTTGGATGTGTTATGTTTTGTGATGATGAGATTGATGATGATTGTTGGCTAGATCATATGGGTCTAGAGCCTAGATTCATTTAGAACCATCAATTGGATTTCCAATTGGCCGTGGAGACTATTCGAAGCTCTAGAACCCTTGTTTTCTTAAATATTTTCAAAGTTTATAATTTTCTTGTTCATCGTTTAAATTCAACTTCTTGATTGCGTGTTTAGATTATCCATTTCTTTATTTTCTTATTCGTGAAATCAAACACAAGAAAAACCTCCGATTAGTTTTCCTCGAAAGAATCGACTCAGTTCAACTTGTCAACCTACAAGCGAACTCGTACTCTTGCGAGCGAGATTCTGAGCCTGACAAATTTAATTTAAAAGTAGGTGCGCAAAAGCTTGAATAAGCCAATAGTCACGCCAACTCCCGCGCCAGGCCGTGCCAACACCCACGCCACGCCCAGCGCCCATGCCTGCGCGCCAGCTCGCCCACGCCCGCGCCCAAGCGCGCCCAACCTTGAGCCACCTCGAGCCAAACCGTGCCAAGAACCTAGCCAAGTGGGCTAGAAAGGCCATTTCGGGTCAAACTTGGTCAAACCCGTGAAATTAAAGCCTTAAAATGCCAATTTGACCAATTTAACCCCAATTAAACCTAGTATAAATTGAACACAACTCTCATTTTTGTAAAGGATAAGCTCTCCTCCCAACCTTTGCATGGGTTTGGGATTTTTTTCCTCTCCCTAGTTTTTAGATTTATTTCTCTCTCTAGTTCTTAGATATAATTTCAAGCTTTACCCTGGGTTTTGTAAGCTCAAGAAGTGTAACACCCATGCATCAAAAATATATTTTCCATTTTTCTTATTTATCATTATGCTTCAAAATATGAAACTCTAGTACCAAGCTCGTCACCATAAACTATTTTCTATATTAGTTTTAAATAAAATACAAGTTTTATTTAATCAAATTAATAGTACGTTTATCAAATAAATTATATAATTCAATTTTAAAACTAATATAATTTATTAGTATTTTATTTTTTTAACTACTTAAAGTACATTTGGGTCATCTAAGAAGTTATTCCGATTTAAAATACTAAGTTCGTCAATTGGGTAAGTTTCTT
>BMAC01000493.1:178279-233773 GCA_014905375.1 Phtheirospermum japonicum
GTTCATTTGGCTTGGTATTATTGGAAATCGATTCAATTGTAGATTTCAAGGTGTTTCAAGCTTGGAAAATAAAGGGAAAATGAAAATAAAGCAATTAAAATAGCTAACTATCCTAGGAATTGAAATTGAAAGTGGGTAGGATGCCTCGTCGTGTGCCTTAATTGAAAATGCAAAGCAATAATGAAAATAAGCAAGAAAATGCAATGTTTCACCGATTACAAGCATGCATGCACAAGGTACAACTATGCATAAAAACTCAAATAAAGCAAATTAGCAAAAATTGAAAGCATGGATGTAAAGAGAAATGGAAATTGACAAGAAAGTTCAAAACTTTAAGAAAAATAAAAAGAAACAAATCCTAGATCTAGGATTAAGCATGAAACAAAGCATAAAAAATCAAAATCAAAATAAAGCATAGGAAAAACTCAAAATCATGACGATCAAGGACCCGATCTATAGCCTAGGTGTGTCACTCAACTAGAATCCATAGTCAATTCACATGTTTCATCATGAATTCAAGGTGCTAAGGCAAAAAGCATAACATGAAGAACAAGCATGGAGATGAAGAACAAAGCATGGAAATAAAGCATAAAACATTAAATTGAAAGGAAACTTACTTGAATTAAAGGAAAGAGTAGCAAGCTTGAATTAAATTGCATCAAATTAAACAATCCAAAGGAGTATTTGGATTCTTCTTAGGCTTACAAACCCAAGGCCAAGCATGAAAGTAAATCTAAATCTAGAAAAGAAATTACATCAAAACTTGAGATTGAATCTAAAAACCTAAGAGAGAGAAATTAGATCTTAAAAACTAGAGAGATGATTTTTAATCCCAAACCCATGTTTGGGTTGGGAGAAAAATGAGAGGTGTTTTACAAAATGAAAGAAGTCTACTATTTATATTACATTTAATTGGGTTTAAATGGGCCAAAATAGCCTTAGAGGCTTAAGATTCCTGGGTTTGACCAAGTTTGACCCGGAGGCACCTTCCTAGACCCTTGGCTAGCTTTTTGGCACATTTTGGCTCGATATGGCTCGACCATGGCTCGATGTGGCTCGGCCATGGCCGAGCCTGGGCGCTGCTGGGCGTGAGTGGCCGGCAGGTGCTCGCTGGGGCTGGCGAGCATGTTGGCGCGCGGGGCTGGGCGCTGCGTAATTTTGACCGTTCTTGGCCAAACCACCGCCCGCACCGACTTACATCGGAATAAGGACGACAACCACAAATGGCATCCGAATCCACCCCAGCCCGTTCGGCCCAATCCAAATCACCACCACCCAGCGACCCCACGTAACCGAGCCACCACCTACCAACCCCAATCGGACCTTTGTCCAAACACACTGACCACCGGCCGAATCGCCACCCAACAACCCATGAATACAAACCGAAGCCACCCCAAGTCGACCCACTGCCACCGTTCGCCGAGACATTGTCGTACGGGCAATCAAACGAGAGGGAGCCAATTGATTTCCGAGATCTGAGTAGATCCTCCGTGCCGGTTTGGAACGCTGCACACAGCCGCCGGTCTCCGTCGCTGCGGACTGCGATGCCTTGTCCGCTCAACACCGCTTCCGTCCAATTGAAGGTGGAGAAAAATTTTGCAGGCCGACTTCTGAAATTGGTGAAGAAAAATCAGCCACGCCTAGGGTAGGGAACGTCACTATCAACTGCCGCTTGTGGTTGCTATGGGCTGCTTCCGCCGATGGTTGAGGGAGGAAGTGCTCGCCGATTCCTAATGTCTGGAGAAGGAGGAGAAAGGAAAAAGACGGGTTCTGAGGGTTAATGGCTGGGTCCTCTCTTTTTATACCAACCCTTTTACAGAAATTCCACACCAACCCCCAGAATATTTAACCCCTTTTCAATTGACCCCCAGACCTTTGCCATCCTTTCAATTAAACCCACAACTTACCAATGAACCTATATTCACCCCCAGCCTGCCAAAAACCTAAATCCAGCCCCATAAACTTTTTATAAAATAGAATTCCAGTCCAGTTTTACTATTATTATTATTTTTATCATTAATATTTGTATTATTAACATTATTATTATTATTATTATTATTATTATTATTATTATTATTATTATTATTATTATTATTATTACTACTACTATTATTGTAAAACTTGAATATGAAAAATACTAATTAAATATATTTTCAAATTGATTAGGTGACGAGCAATACGGAACTTAGGATTCAACCACTTGCATTCAAATCGAATTTCCATGACAATATTTACGAGGTAGGGACCACCGACTTGTTTATGTTAAATTTTACATGCTCAAATCTATGTGCTATGTGTATCATGAATTTCGATATTTATAAAATCTAATATAGACTTAGACCTAAAGTTTTCTGTGACCAAAAGTTGTCATCGGATTTATCCCGGCGTGCTATACCCAATGATTAAAACCAGGGGCCTTATGTGCCTATGACCTAAAGTTTCATCGGGGAAACTCGCCGCGTTTTAGCTGCAGTCAACTGATTTTTGACGTTAAAATTACGAATTCTGTGGTTAAGTGTGCTATTTCTGAGTTGTATAATCTTTCATGGGGAATGTCGGTGTAACTATTGAGTACGTTGAGCTCATCCCAAATAAACGATATTTTTTTTCATGTACCAACGACGATATCGAGTGAATGGGAGACGAGGAATGAATAAAACTTTTGACTTTGAATTTATGTTTCTAAACTTGTTTTATTGTTTTAAATAAAAGTCAAACTAGACATGAATGAGTGTTTTTAAATTATGAATTCCCATTGATGGAGTTTTGGTTATTTACATTATGAATATTTCTGCTGCGTAATTTTTGAATGTTTTGAAAATGTGAAACTCTTATATTATAATCATGAAAGTTCGACATTTATTGTGATGCCTAGGTTTCATCATATTTTCTTAAATATTAATCCTATTTCGATTAAAGTGAAATCGGGGCGTTACAAAGGTGGTATCAGAGCCAAGGTTTTGAGTGGTTCTGTAGATTCATTTCGTTTGTGAAAATCAAAAATTTTATTAAGTAAATATTTTGATTACTTAAATAATTTTCATTCCTCCTCGTTGAACATTCGTCGATATCCTCAAGGTACAAAATTTCATTACAAGTATTCAATTGCTCATTTAATTTCATGTCATTTAATTATTGCATTCTATTGGTTGAATTTGTTGTATTGGGTATGATTGCTCTCCAAGGAATGGAGGCTTTCATTAGTTATGACTTTTTAGAGGTAGATACAGTGAGGTCATTTTTGTTGACCAAACATCATCTGTGGCACTAGGCCAAAGAATAAACTCCTAAGGAAAACCGCGAAGAGGTTTCCAAAGGGAAGGAGAAGGGGAGTATGTGGTGGCGTGTCAACAATCTTACGACGTATATTGAGAGTTTTATATCGTAATTAACCAAGTAAACATTTTGATGACATTAGGATATGGCGTCAAATCGAGGAAGAAGAAGCGGGAACCCGATTAATGAACAGAACCCACCCCACTTTGACCAAACGACCATTGAGGCTATGGGCACAGTTTTCAACAAATTTTTCCAACGCCTTCAAGATAATGGTTTGGGGAATGGAGGCAATAACTCGAGAGCAGTGGAGCAATCCCGTCTTTACCGACCACCAACCTTCAATGGGAGAGATGGACCTGATGTAGTGGAAGAGTGGTTTCAGTAGCTCGAAAGAATCTTCCGAATGATAGCATGCGACGACGTGCAGAAGGTCATGTGCGCCACATTTTAACTAACCAAAGATGTTCACTTGGAACAAGTTCAAGACGATATTTATGGTGAAATTTTTCCCGCGCTCGTATCGCGATCAGAAGGAGACCGAGTTCCTAAATCTCAAACAAGGGAACTCGACGGTCACTGAATACGAGAGAAGTTTAACCATCTGAGGCATTTCGCTAAACACTTAGTGGACACCAATTTGAAGAAATCATTGAGGTTCAAACGAGGCTTGAGGTCCCAACTAGCTGTTATCTTATTAGCACAGGGCGACCTTCCCTACTCGGAGATGGTTAAAAGAGCCCAGGACGTGGATTCATGTCTTGGCGTGGATGAAGTGAAGCCTAAATCCACGGCCTCGGTGGATAAGAGGAAGTGGGAAGGAGGAAGCTTCAACCATGGCAAGCAGCAGAAAACTGGTGGCGAGAACTTTCAGCAAGGGATAGACAACAGAATCTCGTGACGGATTTGTGGCAAGAAGCATCTCAGAGAGTGCCTTCGAGGACAAGGAAAATGTTACCGTTGCCATCAGAGTGGGCATACGGCGCCTTTCTGCACTGTGTTCGGTCAGAGGCAACAAGACAGTGGAAGGCCAAAGCCAAGACCAACTAATGGAGGAAATGCTCGGATGTATGTCATGGCACGCAACGAAGCTGAAGAAAATCCTGGAGTTATAACAGGTATGTTAACCATCTCAGGAATTCCTGCTTTTGTGCTTTTTGATACGGGTGCTTCGCACTCTTTTGTGTCGAAGAAATTTCATAATTTAACTGAAATTAAGAGCACTAGTGTATAGGAACCCTTAGAAGTTGGTTTACCATCCGGAGACGAGTTGGTCACGAACTTGATGGATAAGGGAGTGAAGATCGATGTAAGAGGAAAGGATCTCGAAGATGACTTGTATGTGATCGAAATGAGAGATTTCGACTTGATACTAGGGATGAACTGTCTCACGAAATATAAAGAGAAGATACAATGTCGCGAAAAAGAAATAATTTTCAAACTCACTGAAGGTGGAGAGATCAAGTTCTATGGAGCCAAGACCAAGACGGTGCCACAAGTGATAACGGCAATGAAGGCCATGAAGCTGTTGAAGAAAGTGAGATGCTAAGGTTTCCTGGTAAATTTGATGAGAAATCAAGCGATCGAGGTGACACGAAGTGCCCATCGTCCGAGATTTTAAGGACGTCTTTTCAAAAGAGTTACAAGGATTACTGCCCAATCGTCAAGTCGAGTTCACAATTGATTTGACACCAGAGGCAGCGCCTATCTCAAAGGCACTTTACAGGATGGCACCGAAGGAACTTCAAGAACTAAAGGCACAAATCAAAGAGTTATTGGATTTAGGTTTTGTCCGACCGAGTGTTTCATCGTGGGGAGCACCGGTCCTCTTTGTTAAGAAGAAAGATGGGTCAATGAGAATGTGTATCGATTATAGAGAACTTAATCGACTCACAATAAAGAACAAATACCCGTTACCTCGAATTGAAGACTTATTCGATCAATTAAAAGGAGCAAGTGTCTTTTCTAAGATCGACTTAAGGTCGGGGTATCATCAGTTGAAGATCAAAGAGAGTGACATTCCGAAGACTGCTTTTAGAACGAGATATGGACACTACGAGTTTGTTGTGATGCCTTTTGGGCTAAGCAATGCTCCAGCAGTGTTCATGGATTTGATGAATAGGGTTTCCCACCCCTACTTGGATAAGTTCGTCATAGTCTTCATCGACGACATCTTGATCTTTTCGAAGAATCAAGAAGAGCACGAAGAGCACTTACGAATAGTGGTGGGAACACTTCGCAAGGAGAAGTTGTATGCGAAATTCAGTAAGTGTGAGTTTTGGATTGACCGGGTAGTGTTCTTTGGTCACATCGTCACTGCTCAAGGGATAGAAGTGGATCCATCTAAGGTTGAAGATAAATGGATGGGCCACCCCCACGAATGCGAGTGAAGTTCGCAGTTTCCTGGGTCTAGCAGGCTACTATCGAAGATTTATCGAAGGATTTTCTAAGATAGTTGTGCTGATGACTCGACTTACAAGAAAAGGGGAGAAGTTTGTGTGGAGCACGAAATGCGAGGAGAGTTTCCAAGAGATGAATAAAAGGCTCAATTCCGCACCCATCTTGACAATTCCCGACCCAACGAAGGACTTCGTTATTTATAGTGATGCGTCGAAACAAGGTTTGGGTTGTGTCTTGATGCAACATAGGAAAGTAGTGGCTTATGCGTCACGACAACTCAAGACCCATGAGACGAACTACCTTACGCATGATTTGGAACTCGCGGCCGTAATTCATGCTTTGAAGATCTGGAGACACTACTTGTATGGAGGCAAGTGTGAGATTTCACCGACCATAAGAGCTTGAAGTCCTTGTTCACTCAGAAGGAGTTGAATATGCGTTAGAATCGCTTAAGGATTATGACTGTACCATTAGCTACCATCTAGGGAGACGAATGTGGTAGCCGATGCGTTGAGTCGTAAGGGAGGAATGATGAGTTTACTGTCCGAACAAGATAAGTTGGTTGAGGAGTTCGCCAAGATGAAGATCGAAAAGGTGATACCTCCAAAGAACACGAAGGGGATCTTAGCATCATTAGTGGTACAACCAACCCTGAGAGAAAGGATCAAGGAAATTCAAACCCAGGATGGTTTCATAAGAAATATGAATGAGAAAGTGCGGAAATGAACCATCAAAGGTTTTGTTTTAGCAGACGATGGAATGTTGTTTTACGAAGGAAGAATTTGTGTTCCAAAATACGAGGGTCTAAGGAAAGAAATTCTTGAACAAGCCCATTGTACTCCTTACACTGCACATCCCGGTGGTACCAAGATGTATAAGGGCTTGAAGACAGTGTTTTGGTGGAGGAGCATGAAGAGAGACATTGCCACTTTTAGGGGAAAGTGCCTAGTTTGTCAGCAAGTTAAGGCTGAACACCAATGACCGTCGGGTTTGTTAACACCACTAGAAATTTCGGAATGGAAGTGGGAGCATATCTCGATGGATTTCGTTGTAGGTTTACCGCCATCTTCGAGAGGTAACAAGGCGGTTTGGGTGATAGTAGATCGTTTAACCAAGTCGGCTCACTTTTTACCGGTCAAGATGACCTTCAACATGGAACAATATGCCCAAATCTATATTCAGGAAATTGTTAAGTTGCAAGGAGTACCGGTCTCGATTGTGTCAGACAGAAACACGAGGTTCACTTCGAACTTTTGGAAGAGCTTGCAAAGTGATTTGGGCACGAAATTGAAGTTCAGTATGGCTTATCATCCACAAACAGATGGTCAAACTGAAAAGACTAACCAGGTCATGGAGGATATGCTGCGAACTTGCATACTTGACTTGGGAAGTCAATGGGAAAGTTTATTACCGCTGGTGGAATTTGCTTACAACAACAGTTATCAATCTACTATTGGTGTGGCTCCCTACGAGGCTCTGTATGGGAGAAAGTGTAGATCTCCTCTGTATTGGGACAAAGTAGGGGAGAGAAAGATTTTGGGCCCCGAACTGGTACAAGAGACAGTTAAACACATCGCCACGATCCGAGATCGAATTAAAARTGCGCAGGATCGACATAAGTCTTATGCGGACCGTCGAAGGAAGTATCTGCATTTTGAAGTGGGCAATAAGGTGTTTCTGAAAGTAGCGCCAGTCCGAGGTGTAGTAAGATTTGGTCAAAGGGGGAAGTTGAAGCCGAGGTACATAGGGCCGTTTGAGATTCTCAGGAGAATCGGGGAATTGTCTTACGAGCTTGCACTACCACCCAGTTTGTCGAGCATTCATAACGTCTTCCATGTATCGATGCTAAGAAAGTATGTCTACGATCCACACCACATCATGAGTTACGAAGAACTGGAGGTTAATAAGGATTTAACTTATAAAGAAGCTCCGAAAGCGATCTTGGATCGTAAGATACAGCAAGTAAGGAATAAGGAGGTAGCGTTGGTCAAAGTACAATGGAGACGTCATGGGATGAATGAGGACACTTGGGAACAAGAGGAAGAAATCAAAGCGAAGTATCCAAATTTTGGCATTTCGGGTAAGTGCGGAATTTTGAGGAAATTTTTTTTCTAAGGGGGGTAAGTTGTAACACCCATGCATCAAAAACATATTTTCATTTTTTTTTATCATTATATAATTCAATTTTAAAACTAATATAATTTATTAGTATTTTATTTTTTTAACTACTTAAAGTACATTTGGGTCATCTAAGAAGTTATTCAATTAATATATTAAGTTCGTCAATTGGGTTAGTTCTTTTCGTACTTTAAAAACGAGTAAAATGACAAGCCCAAGTCCACTAAACCTCAACCCTAACTTTCTAAAATTAAAACTATCTTTGGTTTATAAGGAAAAATCCAAACTGTCCACTTTCTCACAGGTTTCTGCTTACTGCGGCCGCTAGGTAAATCACTCTGTGCCTTCTGCAATTTTTCTTTCAAAGAACAATAAAACTCATCGGTCAAAATTTATCTTCCAGCCGATACCCATCATACACCCCCTGCCAAAATCAATAGTCGCCGACACCAAATAGTTTTTGATCATAATCCACATCTTGCATCACCACCCAGCAATCCCAGTCGTAACTTCGACCGTTCCTGGCCAAACCACCGCCCGCCTGCCACCAACTTTCCAAGCCCAACTAAACACCGGAATAAGGACGACAACCACAACACCACCGCCCAAATCGGTCGAGCCCCAAAATTTTTGCAAGAAAGGCTGTCGACCGAGTCAAATGGCATCCGAATCCACCCCAGCCCGTTCGGCCCAATCTTAATCACCACCACCCAGCGAACCCACGTAACCGAGCCACCACCTACTAACTATAATCGGACCCCTATCCAAATACACTGACCACTGGCTGAATCGCCACCCAACAACCCACGAATACCAACCGAAGCCACCCCAAGTCGACCCACTACCACCATTAGCCGAGCTACTATCGTACGGGCAATCAAAAGAGAGAGAGCCGACTGATTTCTGAGATCTGAGAAGATCCTCCATTCCAGTTTGGAACGCTGCACACAGTCATCGGTCTCCGTCGCCGCCGACTGCGACGCCTTATCCGTTCAACACCGCTACCATCCAATTGAAGGTGGAGAGAAATTGTGTAGGCCGACTTCTGAAATTGTCAGCCACACCTAAGGTAAAGAACGTCGCTATCAACCGCCGCTTGATACGAGCTGCTTCCGCCGACGTTCGAGGGAGGAAGTGCTCACCGATTCCTGATGTCTAGAGAAGGAGGAGAAAGGAAAAAGACGGGTTCTGAGGCTTAATGGCTGGGTCCTCTCTTTTTATACCAACCCTTTTACAGAAATTCCAAACCTACCCCCAGAATATTTAACCCCTTTTCAATTGACCCCTAGACCTTTGCCATCCTTATAATTAAACCCACAACTTACCAATGAACCTAAATTCACCCCCCAGCCTGCCAAAAACCTCAATCCAGCCCCATAAACCTTTCATAAAATAGCAGTCCAGTCCAGTTTTACTATTATTATTATTTTTATCATTAATATTAGTATTATTAACATTATTATTATTATTATTATTATTATTACTATTATTGTAAAATTTGAATATGAAAAATACTAATTAAATATATTTTCAAATTGATTAGGTGACGAGCAATACGGATCTTAGGATTCAACCACTTGCATTCAAATCGAATTTCCACGACAATATTTACGAGGTAGGGACCACCGACTTGTCTATGTTAAATTTTACATGCTCAAATCTATGTGCTATGTGTATCATGAAATTCGATGTTTATAAAATCCAATATAGACGTAGACCTAAAGTTGTCTGTGACCAAAAGTTGTCATCGGGTTTATCCCGGCGTGCTATACCTAATGATTAAAACCAGGGGCCTTATGTTCCTATGACCTAAAGTGTCATCGGGGAAACTCGCCGCGTTTTAGCTGCAGTCAACTGATTTTCGACGTTAAAATTACGAATTCTGTGGTTAAGTGTGCTATTTCTGAGTTGTATAATTTTGCATGGGGAATGTCGGTGTAACTATTGAGTACGTTGAGCTCATCCCAAATCAATGATATTTTTTTTCAGGTAGCAACGACGATATTGAGTGAATGGGAGACGAGGAATGAATAAAACTTTTGACTTTGAATTTATGTTTCTAAACTTGTTTTATTGTTTTAAATAAAAGTCGAACTAGACATAAATGAGTGTTTTAAATTATGAATTTCCATTGATGGAGTTTTGGTTATTTACATTATGAATATTTCTGCTGCGTAATTTTTGAATGTTTTGGAAATGTGAAACACTTATATTATAATCATGAAAGTTTGACATTTATTGTGATGCCTAGGTTTCGTCATATTTTCTTAAATATTAATCCTGTTTCGATTAAAGTGAAATTGGGGCGTTACAATAAGAATCCAAGTCATCACTTGGATTTTTATTTTAGATTACAATTTCATTCAAGTTTGTTATTCCTTTCTTTAATTCAAGTAAGTTTTCTTTTATTTTATTCATTGTTCTTCAATTTCAAGCTTGTTCTTCAATTTATGCATTTTGCCTTAGCTCTTAGATTATTTTATTCCTTGAGTATTTCATATGCTATATTTTGGTTTTTATTCTCATGCATAGTTTTATGTTGAACCCTATATGTACTCTTCGTTTCTTGTTATTTTTCATAAAGATTTAAACTTTCAAGTCAACTTTATTTCTATTTCTAATGGTGCTTTCGATTTTTGTTAATTTGCATTATTTCAGATTTTATGATCATGCATGCATAGTTGTACCTTAGGCTTATTTGGTTGTACCTTGTTGTTTCTTTGCTTTTTATTGATTCTTTTGCTTATTTCTTGCAATCCCAATAAGGCACACGCACGAGGCATCCTAAATACTTGAATTTACTTTTCATAGTTAGTCATAGTCTTAGTTTATTTCCATAGTTCATCATAGTTTCTCATTTATTTTCGTTGATTTCCATTTATATTCGTTTTCTTTTAATTCCAAAAAGCTAAAAACACATAGATTCATGCTAGCAATTGAATCCCAATAATACCAAGCCATGAACCCCTTATGTTTCCATCACCACTAAAATCTACAAAACACATACCAATAATTTGGGGAAGGGGAAATAAACACGCTAGACGAAGAAAAGGATTGGCGCTCCCTAATCAAGGTGTATTTGGACAAAGGAGAACTGCCTGAGAATAAGAGGGAGGCAGCAAAGGTGCGAATCAGGTCATCTCATTTTTGTCTGATAAAGGGGGAGCAATTTAGAAGAGGGTTCGGACAACCTCTTTTGCGGTGCTTAAGCCTTAAAGAGGGCGCCCATGTTCTCAAGGAGATCCATAAGGGGTGATGTGGCAACCACATGGGTGCTAGGACTTTGTCAAGTAAACTAATGAGGGCTAGCTATTTTTAGCCGTAATTAAGGAAGGATGCAGAGGACTTTGTGAGAAAGTGTGACAAATGCCAGAGGAACTCTCCCCTCGTACATCGACCGATAGAGGAGCTCATGATAATGAGCTCTCCTCGCCCCTTTGCAAAATGGGGGATAGATCTGGTTGGACCTTTCCCCACAGTCCCAGCCCAAAATAAATTCTTGATAGTGGCCATAAAATATTTCAGTAAATAGGTGGAGGCTGAAGCTATGGCAAAAATTACGGAGGAGGTAGTAATGGGTTTCTTGTGGAAAAATGTGGTGTGTCGATTTGGTGTCCCAAGGATCATGGTGTCAGATAATGGCATGCAATTTATGGGAGCTCGGATTCGGGCCTGGTGCACAAAAATGAAGATAGAGCAGCATTTCACATCTGTCTATCACCCCAGTCGAATGGCCAGGTCGAATTAACCAATCAAATTTTGGTGCAAGGAATTAGGGCGCGCCTAGAAAAATTAGAAAGCAAGTGGGTAGAAGAGCTTAGCTCGATCTTATGAGGAAGGTACAGGAGAAACGCCATTCAGTTTGGTGTACGGTATGGATGTCGTGGTCTCTGCAGAGATCGGTACAGAATCCCACAGAATACTGAACTTCAATGAAGATCAAAATGAGCTGTTGATACAAGATGCCTTGTATTTGGTGTAGCAAAAAAGAGAACGAGCTTCTGTGAAAATGGAGCACATGCGCGGAAGAATTCGAGCAACTTACAATAAGTCGGTGGTTAAACATCAATTTCAAATAGGGGATCTGGTTCTTTGCCGAGCTGATTTAGGTAAAACTAGAGGTAAGTTGGATGCTGCATGACAGGGCCCATATAAGATCGTCAAAATTCTTGCAGGAGGGGTGTATGAGCTTGAGTAAATGGATGGAGTCAAATTACCACGACTATGGAACGAATTGAATTTTCAAAAATATTACAAGTGAAGTGGATGTACTCGATTATTTATGAAATTACCGATTCTATCAACTTGTGATTGTCAGTTGAAGGGAGTGAGCCCCAAGTTTAGCCCGATTGGCTAAGGGATGGATATCCTAAATCTGACCTGATTTTCAGTTGAAGGGCATGAGCCCCAAATTTAGCCCGATTGGCTAAGGGATGGATATCCCAAACCTGGCTTGATTGTCAGTTGAAGAGCATGAGTCCCAAATTTAGCCCGATTGGCTAAGGGATGGATATCCCAAACCTGGCCTGATTGTCAGTTGAAGGGCATGAGCCCTAAATTTAACCCGATTGGCTAAGGGATAAATATCCTAAACCTGACCTGATTGTCAGCTGAAGGGCTTGAGCCCTAAATTTAGCCCGATTGGCTAAGGGATGGATATCCCAAACCTGACCTGATTGTCAGTTGAAGGGCACGAGCCCCAAAATATTGGCCTGATTAGACAAGGGAAGGATTTCCCTAATCTGACATGATTTTTGGTAAAGGGCTCGAACCCCGAACATTGTGGTCCAATTGGGCAAGGGATAAATTTCCCTGACCTGACCTGATTGTCTGATAAGGGCATGAGCCCTAAATATTATCTCGATCGGCCAAGGGATAAACTTTCCTGATCTGACCTGATAATTAGTTAAGAACGTAAGACTCAAAATGTTAGCTCAAATGGTCTGAAGATGGAAACCCCTGACCTAAGCTGCTTACCGGTAGAGGGTATAAAGTCCCAAAAAAGCTAGCCTGATTGACCAAGAAATGAACACTACTGAAAAATAAAAACAAAGGCTAAATCTCAAGGATTTATTCAAAGGAAAAAAAACCTTTACCAATTCAAAATTGATTCGGTTACAAATGCATAAAGGCAAACTACCACGTTCAGAAAAATGGCAAAAGCATGGAAATACACTGGGATAAAATTAAATCACGCCAAGCATCATGGGTGAGATGAGGAGGTCCTCTTGCCAGAAGCTAAAACTCGCCGAATATGCCACAACTCCCGCTCGATCTCGTGGAGCCATTGGCGGTACCTGTCTGCCTGCTCGGTCAGAGAGTGAGCTTTGTCGGTGGCGGTGGTCAACCGACACATTGATTCAAGCAAAATATCCCTTTCCCCTTGGAGTTGACGGTTGATCTAGCGGAGCTCTGCCCACTAGCGCTTGTAATGGCATTTCTTCTATCTTTTCCTCTCCAGGAGTTTACGTAATTGAGAGAATCTTTCGTGGAGTTGAGCATTCTCCTCAGAAATGTGAATGTTTTTATTGAAGAAAGAAAGGTTTTTCTTCTTCACGATATCAACTTCTTCAAGTAAAGAAGGCGGAGGCATAATGAAAATGAACAGAGGAAAAATGGGTTTTATAGAAAGATAAAAAGTACAGATAGTACTAGGGTTTCTTACATTCCCAGAAACCCTAGAAGCATAATAGACAAAAACAGAAAAAGACAAAAAGTAATTGTTCCATTCATGAGAAAAATACATAGATCAGCCATACAGTCAAAAACAACCTAGCCCACAACGTAATAGTCTTATGTATCTATCCCTCTTGCCGGCTGCTCGACCGCCCTGGAACTCTCCTCAGGAAGTTTACTTGGCGATACTCCACCTGGTAGCTCAACTAGACCAACAAAGGTTGGGGAGGGGATAGAAGCAGGCAACGCCAAAGTCACGCTCTGATCTGGGTGAGAAGAAGGCCCCTGAGCTGGAGCATGGAATATCTTGAGGATATCCTCGGCAAACTCAGGAGCCCCAAGTCCATGCAGACGATCCTCCTCAGCTACATAAGTAAATTTGGTAGGCTCGGAAGCTCCTTGGATTGGTTGGCTTTTGTCAAAAGCAGTGGAAGGTTTCTCTTTAGACCACTTCTTATAAGAATCGAGGCCAAGGTGATAATACTCTATGGCCTTATGGACGAGAAGTCTGTAAAGAGCCTCGGAGTGGAGGAAGGCTTGTTGAGTGGCCTCCCTGGTAATTTAGATAAGCATGAGCCCTTCCTCGGAGTTAAGATACTCCGTCCTCCCTTCCATTCGACCTCTTGCCAAGGCCTCATCGACCTGGCTCAGTACTTCAGATCACGCTTGCTTCCCTTCTTCCTGAGAAGACTTCAGCTCGGTCTTAAGCTTTTTCAGCTCAGCTCCCCTTTCCTTTCCTTGCAAAGAACCATCAGCCACTTTTCCTTTTCCTTCAGGAGGGCATGCTCTTTGATCAGATCAGCATTCATTAAAGAGCCCTTAGCTCGGGCAACCAGGATGGATCTCTTTGCCGCATCCTAATAGTAGACGAGAAGGCTAATTTGGGGCTCACGCCCTTCAACTGAAAATCATAAGTTGACAGAATCAGTAATTTTATAAATAATCGAGTACATCCATTTCACATGTAATATTTTTGTAAATTCGATACATTCCATGGCCGTGGTAATTTGACTCCATCCATTTGCTCAAGCTCATACACCCCTCCTACAAGAATTTTGACGATCTTATATGGGCCCTGCCACACGGCATCCAACTTACCTCTAGTTTTACCCTAGAACCCATTTTCCTCTTTCACCTTCCTCTCTGAAATTGGATGTCGACGAATCGGCCGTCCGGCGGCGTGGGAGAAGCAACCGTCGAGGGCAGGCGACGGCGAATTGGCTGGGTTTTTGACTTAGATAGGCTGGGCCTGGGTGAGTCTCGGCGGCTCTTCGAGTAAAGTAGCAGTGGTGGATCGACGTGCAGGATGGTGGAGGTTTTTGGATTTGGGCCGGTGGCAGGCAACCATTGAGGGACCGTCGTTCAGTTTTGGTGGTGATTGTGTTTGTGTGTTTGCCGACGATTATGGTGGTGATGATTTGGATGGTCGGGAAAGATTTTGTAGTTGGTGGTGGTGATTGTTGTGGTTAGAAAATCGGCAGTCGGGTTGTGGGAAAATTTGGGTTTCGCTTGGGGATGAAGAAGTTGAATTTGGTGGCTATCGAGAATTTTTGTTAAGGGATGGTTTACGACAGAGGAGACTGGAAAGTGGCGGTTACCGGTGGTGGTTTCTTGTTTAGTCCGTCTGGTCCCAAAGAAAAGAAAAGCGACCGGCTAATTCGGTTTGAGTTGAAACCTCGAGCCTGGATTAACGGCTCGATTGTTTGGTAATTGGCAACATGTTGTTGTGATTTGGAATGTTCTTTAGAAAGAATGAACTTAGAAAGATAAGTTGTGAAAAATTTGAAGATGGGGTTTCCTTTTTATATACCTAAGAACAAATCTTATTCCTAGAAGTATTAGGATTGAGGTTTTTGGTGGGCTTGGGCTTAGCTTTGGAGTTTGGAAATATAATTGATTAAAAGAGAACTTTAGTTTCAATTGGGCAAATTTTATAGATGACCCAATAAAATAATAAATAAATAATTGAATAATAAAATACTAATAAGTTATAATAGTTTTAAAAGTCGATATATATAATTTATTTGACAAACGAACTATAAATCCGTTTTAATAGAGTTCTTAGATTATGTAAATCTAGAATAGAAAATCGTTTATGGCGACGAGCTTGGGACTATATTTTTAATGCAAAATGATAAATAGAAATATAGCAATATGAAATTGATGCACGGTGTTACAACCTACCCTCCTTAGAAAATTTTTTTCCTCAGAATTCCGCACTTCATAAAACATAATGCATCATTTGTAAAGATCAAATAAATAGTGGGCTGAGTTTATAAGAATACGAATTTGTGAAAATTGTGTAATAGAGTCATAAATTAATGAAATTAAATAATGTAATGAATTGTGTATCTTGGGGAAACCGGCAAGATATGACGAAGGTGGATGGTGATAGTACTATTTTCTTTTAAATCTTTCAAAATAAAAACGAACGAGTCTACAAAAACGAGCTCGCTCTGATACCACTTTGTAATGCCCCAATTTCGATAAAACAAATATATATTTTTTATTTTAAAATAAAACAAAGTAGATTTGGCGTTACGTAAATATAGAATTGTATAATCAAAATAAAATAGAGAATTTTATAAAACTTTGAGTTACGCAGCGGATATAGTAATAAGAAAATAATACAATTTCAATCAGTTTTAAATTGATAGTTTAAGGTAGGTCGTCTCGAGTTTAAATCACCCTGCAACGACCCACTTTTAAAATAGTAAAGTATAATATAATATAATATGGAATTTAATATTTTTAAAAAATATATATTTTAAAAACACCTCGAAAAATAACTTCTAGGCCCCGTTTTTAAAATGAAACTTTTAGGCCTCATTTCAAAATATAAGATAAATAACCCAAAAGTAGGATATAAATAGAGATATCGAAAGTATAAACACATCATTTAAAAATCAAAGTAAGGATATCAACATTTATAAATTGTCGTCCACGCTTTCGATGCGCTACTTTGATATATAGCCTTGTGAAATAAGATGTAGACAATTGATAAATAGAACTATGTATAATTCAAACCAAATATCAAACTAGAAGTCAGATCGACATAGATTTAAAGTTATTGAAGTTCTACTTAGTGAACCATCCACCTCCAACGTCACTCGTTGCTCGGTCTCCTCAACCTAAAACTTGTTAATAATAGGGTGAGCTTTCCACTAGCTCAGTAGATATTCTGACATATCTCACGTAAATTATAAACCTCAAAAATAGCACATTGAACCATATAATTCATAGAATAGCAGGTTGGGAAAAACCTAGACATTGACTGCAGCTAGAACGCAATGACAACTTTTGGCCACCTGTCCTAATTCATGGATTTTAGAAGGACGTCGACTTTGACTGCGCAGCTAGAACGCGATGACAACTTTTGCGGCCACCGGTTCTAATTCATGGATGTTTTAGAAATTACTTTGACTGCAGCTAAAACGCGATGACAACTTTTATGGTCACCGGTTTTAATTCATGGATAGCATGCTGGGTTGAACCCTTTGGCTATATAAGTCGGTTTTAGAAATAAGTCGTACTCGAGAATACATGGCACACATAGCACAAAAATTGAGAAATAGAAATTAGCACAAGATAAGTCCGTGGTCCCTACCTCGTAAAAAGTCTTAGAAAAGTCAAGTGAAAATGCACGTGGTTGAATCCTATGTTCCGATTTGCTCGTCACCTTATCAATTTAAATGTATGCTTAATTAGTATATATTTTTAAATAAGTTTTTAAAATATAATTCATATATATATATATATATATAAAGTACATAAAATTAAAAAAATAATTATAAAATAATTAATTCTGGTGACTTGTTATTGGGGTTGGATCGAGGTTTTCAAAAGTTGGAGGTCTGAATTAGGAGTTTCGGATAATTTGTAGGCTAAATTGAAGTTTTGGATAAATATGGGGGTTAAATTGAAAAGATGGAAAAAGGGCTGGGGTCAAATCGAAAGTTTTGGAAAGTTAGGGGGTATAAAAAGGCATTATCATTAGCCATTACCCTAGAACCCATTTTCCTCTTTCTCCTTTCTCTCCGAAATCGGATGTCGGCGAATTGGTCGTCCGCAAGGCGGCGGCGTGGGAGTAGCAACCGTCGAGGGCAGGCGACGGTGGATCGGCTCGGTTTTTGACTTAGATCGGCTGGGCCCGGGTCAGTCTTGGCGGCTCTTCGAGTAAAGTAGCGGTGGTGGAGCGACGTGCAGGATGGTGGAGGTTTTGGGATTTGGGCCGGTGGCAGGCAACCATTGAGGGGCCGTCGTTCAGTTTTGGTGGTGGTAGTTGTTGTGGGTTTGCCGGCGATTGTGGTGGTGATGGTTTGGATGGCCGAGAAAGTTTTGTAGTTGGTGGTGGTGATTGTTGTGGTCAGAAAATCGGCAGTCGGGTTGTGGGAAGATTTGGGTTTCGCTTGGGGATGAAGAAGTTGAATTTGGCGGCTATCAAGAATTTTTGTTAAGGGATGGTTTATGACATAGGAGACTGGAAAGTGGCGGTTACCGATGGTGGTTTCTTGTTTAGGCCGTCTGGTCCCAAAGAAAAGAAAAGCGACCGGCTAAGTCGGTTTGAGTTGAAACCTCGGGCCTGGAATGACGGCTCGATTGTTTGGTAATTGGCAACTATTGGTTGTGATTTGGAAAGAATTTAGAAATATAAGTTGTGAAAAAATTGAAGATGAGGTTTCCTTTTTATATACCTAAGAACAAATCCTATTCCTAGAAGTATTAGAATTGAGGTTTTTGGTGGGCTTGGGCTATGTTGTTGGGCTTAGCTTTGGAGTTTGCAAATTGATTAAAAGGCATCTTTAGTTTCAATTGGGCAAATTTTATAGATGACCCAATAAAATAATAAATAAATAATTTAATAATAAAGTACTAAAAAGTTATAATAGTTTTAAAAGTCGAGATATATAATTTATTTGACAAACGAACTATAAATCCGTTTTAATAGAGTTCTTAGATTATGTAAAACTAAAATAGAAATCGTTTATGGCGACGAGCTTGGGAATATATTTTTATATTTTTAATGCAAAATGATAAATAGAAATATAATAATATGCAATTGATATATAATGTTACAATATTTCAGATGACTCGGGAAAGGTTTGAGTTTGACTTTTAGTTCAATATCCAGTTTCTCTCCTCCTAGCTCAGAAAGGTCAATTACCCCCTCAAAAATGGGCTCAAGCCAATCGCATCCTTGGCGAGCAATGAGGTGCCGTCCCGAGTGAGGAACTCACAAATGACGGATTCTTCTTTGAGCTTCTCTTGCACGAGCGGGGCAATAGGATCGACGAATGAGCATTCGGCGTTCATGGATGAGGATGGTGTTGCTTGGAAGTCGTGGATGGGGAAAGTGACTGTCTCGTCCAAAACGAACAAAGTCATGCTACTGAGATGCATATCATTTAATTACCGTATGTATTTATCTAGTATATTTCCTAAATTAAAAGTAAATTTCAATGTTATAGGCTAGTGATCCGTCAAACAATGTGATCGACGTGAATATTAAGAGCCTAGCAGAGGGTCCATCACGAAGTGTAAAAACGTTTACTAGATGTAAGATAATAATTATAGGTTTCACACAATCAAGCACAAATCTAACAAAACGACATCTAGCAGTGGAGTATGTATTAAAGGATCAAACTATGGGGCAGTCGGGTATGATTATTACGATCGTCTTAATAAAATTGTGTATCTCAAACACATCGGACGAATGGAGAAAAATACACTATTGTTCAAGTGCGACTGGTTTGATCCAACTCCTACAGGCACAAAAGTTCATCCACATTATAATCTTGTTGATATCAATCACAAGAGTAGGTTCAATGAATATGAAGCTTTTTTACTTTCTGCCCAGGCTGTACAAGTATACTATTGTGTGTACCCAAGTTTGAAACGAGACAAGTTGGACTGGTGGGCAATGTGTAAAATCAAGGCGAGATCAAATGTTAAGTTTATCGAGCCTCTACCAGAGCAATCATTTCAAGAGGAAGCTGTAGATAGATGCAATCCAATTCGGCTGGATGATGTCAATACCAAGTTGCATAACCCCATGAATAATGATGTGGATGAATTTGGTGACGAGGTAGATGATGATACAGAAGAAGAGTTACTCACCGATCAAGATACAGATCAAGACATAGACGAAGATGAGTTTGGTGATAACTTTAATAGTGAAAGTTTTGGTTCATATGATTAGTTTGGTTGAAATATATGTAAATTACTCATATTGTATTTTGATATATTAAAATAGATGATATATACTAATATTTTGTAAAATGATCGTATTATATTTACTTTTATCAGATGCTGAGAGGTCGTGGATATGGATCAAGCTTAGATCTATCAGATATGGAGTCAGCTAGTAGTTTAGCTGATTTAGATGATGATTACATGGTCCTTGGTGATCGAAGATTTCTTAACACTCTAGTTTAGAAATCGTCTCCGCAATAGTACGGAGTCGACTGTAGAGCGATGAGTTATTTCCGAGTCGTTTCTCTCGAGGATAGATATTACTTACAATCGGTGTTTTTACTTAATCTCTTGTTACTTTCAATTAAACTAATCTAATCTAAGAAAGAAATAAGTCTTTGGTTTGGGTTGAGTTTTTAATGTTAAAGCTTCAATGGAAATGAAAGCTTGAAATTATACTAACTAATGCAAAAGTTAATGAACATTAAAAACTTGCTTTAAAATGACTAGTTTTAATGAAACTAATTAAACCCTAATTAAAAACCTTAAGTAAATTAGAAACTACTAAACTAAAGAAAGCTTATACATATTGAAAGAGAAAATGGAGGGAAAAAAAAAGCTTTGAAGTTGCAAGAAGTCAAAGAACATTAAATGTGAATAAGTCAAATTTATCAAAGAGGAAATCCCCTTATACATTTCAAACATCAAATGTTTGTTAGCTAAAAGGGGTAAAAAACTTCAAATGAAAATGCTTCAATAGAGTTTTATGCAAGAAGAAGTTTAGAAAAAGCTAGAAGATGGAAATGAAAAATTGAAAATGCTAGGAAAACGATACAAACAAAAACTTAACAACCAACACCAAAGCAATTACAACAACACAATAATAACACACAACATAAAAGAGAATGATTACTACCAATTTTTAAATTCAACACAAAGGCTTCAAGTTTGCTACAACCTTCAAAGGATAAATCAAATCTTCAACATAACAAGAACCACAAGTGAGGGAATGTCACCTTTTCCAACACTTGTTATGAAAATCTAACTAAAACTAACTAAACTAACCTAAGAATAAAAATTTAGGGTTTTCAAGTAATGGAATAGTAAAAGCTTGGAAGATATTGAAGGAGTTCAAAAATCAACCAAGAAAGGATAAGGTTGGTGGTGAAAGAGTTGGGGGTTTATATAGAGGGCTGCAGGGGCAAAATCATCAAAATAGGCCAAAATCCCGAAATTTTCTACGACTCAGTCGATCGACTGAAACCTGACGATCGATTGCTTCATCCTCAAACGGCCAAACTTTCTGCCGAGCAGTCGATTTGTGCTGGTTCAGTCAATCATTTGGACTAGCAGTCGATTAACTACATGCCAGTCGATCGACTGGCAAGGATGCTTCCGGCTCTATTTTCTCGTTTTCCGCTCTAGCCGTCCACCGGTTGTCATTCCTTGTTCGCGCTATGTTCCCTTGCTTGTCTTTGCTTTTTCATTCCATAGCGAGTCGAATGGAATGCCCCAAACGTGCACGTGTCCCGCTTGGTCATTCTACGGCAAAAATATAAAACGAGTGCAAAACTACGAAAATATAATAAAAACTACGCAAATGCTACAAAAACCTAAAACTAACAAAATAGGCCAAATCGACCCCTAATACCCATAAATGCAAGCAAAATAGATGCAAACACGACACAAAAAGGTAACTAAAACACTTACAAAAACGTGCAAATCAACCACCCCGCACTTAGAATGATTGATTGTCCTCAAGCAAATCTAATCTAGAATTATAAAACTACCTCTGAATGATCCTAAACTAATGCACAAAAACATAATTCGAGACGTCGTATGCTTCAATGCTCGTTAGCTTGATCAAAAATGACGACAAAAATTTGTTGACGAGGAAAGTTTTGATCAACTCCCGGAACCTAAAAGTACTAGGCTGCCCTACAAGTCGGTCCCCTCGTCCTTGCCCCGGCTAAGGTCTATCCACACTCGAACCATTAATCGTCTCCCTACTAGCCTCAATCATATATGACTCTCTTTAACAAACTAAATCTAAAAAGGAAAAAAGAAATGTGCAAAGGTTGCACGTTTATTACGTAATAAATTCAAGGATTTCTATCGTATCCTTGTTTATTCATCTTTTTTTTTATTTTTTTTCCTTTTTTTTTGTTCTCTTTTTCTTCTTTTTTTATAATACAAAGAGGGTACAAAGGCTCCGATCACTTGTTTCTACTATTAACTTACACATATTTTTGATCGAGCACATGGAGCAATTGATGACTCCAAAATACAAAATAAAAATCCTATAGAGAGTGTTCGATGACGAGGCTAGTTGGGGAACTTGTTCTAAATTGAGCTCAAGGATAGCACGAAGCTAAAGGCGAACAAAGTTTCCAACATATCAAATTGCCTAAGTACACTAAATCCGATCGAAATTCTAAACTTCCTAATCAAATCATCCAAACCGCGTCACTTCGCCAAGGTTCCAAGCAATCTTGGGCATACATGTACGATTCCTTGACAACAAGTTTTTCGATTAAATCTTGGGCATTAATTTAAAAGTCAAAACCCAATTGATTTAATAACTGTGATTTCATTTTAAATTTAAGTAATTCATTCATGAATTAATACTCATGTGCCTTGTCCAAGGTTTTTGACACGAACTATAAGTGTGTATAAGAAATTTTCTTGTCCAGAGACAAGTGTTGATTTCTATGTTGCATAGAGACAAACCTCCATGCACATGTATAAAATACCCATTATACCCCTTTACGATGTCAAGAAATCAAAAGATAAGTCTAAGTACTGTGTGATATGCACAAAGCTACTATTGTGCCTCAAATTCAAGGACTAATCATTTACAATTTTAATATGGGAAGTCTTATTCGATAGATAAATGTTCCAACTAAAAATTTCCATCGGGTCATGTTCAATGAACTCGTTCTCTAACAAACACCTGCATATATGCACTTGTGTCACAACATCATTGTTAATAGAATGCAACTTTCTCATCTTACGAGCATGCATTATATGAACAAGTTTTACCGGACTATTCAATGTCCCATCTTGAAAAACCAATTAACTTGGAACATATTTAATACCAAAAACATAGAGACATGTTCAATGATTACCATCATATGAACAAGACTGTCCCATAGCTTAAGTTGGTTTAAGGACTTTATCATGCGTACAATTATAATAAAAGTATAATTATAAAATTAAAAAAAAAACTTTATTAATATAATATCCTATAAAATCATTATATAAGTAGAATAAAATTCAATCTATACGAAACGTTGGGAATTCTACTTTAACATTCCTTGCTCCGGGCCGTTGGCTGCATACCACTTCCAATAAAATGGCCCCAAATGCGTACACATCGGATTATTGTGTGGAGCCTATTCCTTTAAGAAAACATTCCGGCATGATGTACCCATTGTACCTACTATGCCCTCGGCCTCTAAATATGATATTTTTCTGGTTGTCGAGCGCCCTGGTGAGGCCCAAGTCATCGAGACGGGGCATTGAAGTGAGAGTCAAGAATGATGTTGCTTGCTTTGAGATATTGGTGCACAACTTTTTTGTAGGGCTGAGGTCATCTCTGAGATTATTTTGCGGCGTATGTCCCATTTTAGGGTCTGTTTGTCCGGCCTCACAAAGAGGTGCTGGTCTAGGCTACTGTTGGGCATGCACTCATAAACCAAAAGTAACTTCCCATTTTTGTGGCACCATCCTATTTGTTGTAAACTAAATTAAGTTAATTGATATTCTTTGGGCCTGTTTGGACTAGCATTCGTTGGGATTCTAGATTCTAGTATTCAGAATCTTACAGTATTCAAAATTCTGTAAATAGTAAGAATTCTTGTTTGTTATAGTATTTAAAATCCTTTACTTTTACTGTAGATGTCAAATCATGTCTGAAAAGTGGATGATAATGTATTATTATATTGTATTTGATGTCAAATCATGTCTGAGAAGTAGGTGGTGGTGTATTAATATATTGTATTTAGTAATATTTAATTATTTAGTTGTAAGATATTGTTGTTTGAGTATTTGATTTTTAAGTCTTAGAACAAACGAGTATTTGGTATTTTGAATCCCGAATCTGGTATTCTGAATCCACCCAAATAGGTTTATTTCTTTAAAATTTATCTTGTGACCAATGAGATTTGTCAAAATAGTCGTGTTCGAGTTTAAGAATTACATATAGTTTTGTAACTAATCAAAACAATCAATACGAGTCTAGATTACCCAAAAAGCTTAAAATTAGTGGGATATTATCATGTGAGGTTGGTTACTTGTAACTTTGAGAAGCTTTGGGGGTTGGGTTAAATTATTTTGGTCAAATTACTTATTCTTCACTTTCTGATTTATTTTATGCTTACTTGTGAGGAGTAGTCTAGGTGCATTATAATTGCAGTGTAAATATGTTGTGGAGATTTCACATATGCTTCTCCATGGTACACGATGGCATTTACAAGTCCCTGACTATCCTGAATGTGTTGGAATATTTAGAAATGGAAAATATATTTATGAATTTCTTCCATTTAGATAAATGAGATTTTAAAATATTGAGATCATGGCTCATGCATTTTAGATAATAGGAACTGCTTTGTTCATATAAAGTATATGGAGATTTTTGGCTCTCTGCATAAAAAATAGGAACCACTGCTTTGTTCCTAAGGAAGCTCTTAACTTAAATGAGTTGCTTGGAAATTACAAGTTCATGAAGAAACAATAAAAAAACGAAATAGAGGACTGAAAGTTAAGCAATATATTCTAGCAATGACCATTTATGACCATCAAAAATACGATAAGGTTTGGCTATCACGGTCATGGCAGAGGCCACGGTAGTGGTCGAGGTGGAAGTCGTGGACGTAGACGCGATCGTGGCCGGGAGCGAGGTCGCAAGTAACCAAACTCATACAACAACGATAATAAATAATCATAACCTCAAACATCACGAGCTCATGGAATAGGTAGATTTAATCGTCATCAAAATAAGCGAGATCTTGAATGTTATAATTGTCTCCAGTTTGGAAACTATGCTTTAGAGTGCCAAAATGAGTCCAGTCCCGAATAGATTCATTAGGTCAAAAAAAAAAAGTTTTGACCAAACCTTGTTGCCATTAAAAGTGTCAATCGAAGCAGAAAATACTTTATAGTACCTTAACTTAGGTTACAATAAGCATATGTATGGGAAAAAATACATGTTCGTTGACATTGGTGCTTTAGTTAAATGGAATATCGCCTTTGGTGATATGTGAAAGAGTACCATCCAGGGAAAAGGAAGAACTCTTATTCTGTTGAAGAGTGGTGGAAACTAGTTTATCGAAAGTGTTTACTATGTACCTTGGTTGAAGGCATTGAACAACTTCTTGAAAAAGGGTACGACGTGCATATGAAAATCAAAACTTATACCTAAGAAATTTTGCAAGGATATTGGTAGTTAGTGTATCAATGTCAAGTAAAAGGATGTTTTTGTCAAAAATTCAGCATTATATGGCAAAGTGTTTAAACGTGTGTTATGAGGACGACTCTTGGCTGTGGCATTTGAGGCTATGTTGTTTTATCTTTAGAATCCACGGTTTAATCACTTCAAGAAAGATTGAACTAAGTTTGTGATTAACATATATTGAATTGAATCACAACTAATACTTGGTTGATTAAAAAAAATTTAGATTGAGAGTTCATTGGCCTTCAAACCCCGGAATATCTCCTTATCATTTGATTATCTTACTTGCTTGATATTTGATATTATACTTAGTAAATTATGATAGTGATTTATATAGTTGTTTAATTTATGTTCGTCGTTGGTAACGAAACAATCCAACTCATCTTTTATATTAGTTTAAGTAAATATAAATTATTTGTATTATATTATTTATTATTACTAAATTATCTTGATCTTTGTGGAATACGAACTTACTCTTCTTGTACTAAATTATACCATACACTTGCATTAAAAGAAATTAAATAATGTATGAACAATTGAAGATGTTTTAAGAATTTCTTCCGATGACGAGAATGATGAAAGAACTTACTTTAGAATTAACAAATACTCATCTGTCATGGACACGTTTGGTGGGTCTTGCTTTATTACCTTTATAAAAGATTTGTTAATATATATTTAAATAATCAAATTATCATATTTGAATTGCATCCTATTTGAAATATATTTTGGGAAGAGTTTATACATCCGAAAAACAGAGATGTTAGGATTGTAACTTCCAGGTTTGGTGTTAGGGAGTTCAAAGTTGAGCCTTATAGGGAGTCCTCTAAAATCTTTTATGCGGGGTGTGATAAATACGGTTTTTAAGTACATTTTGGACTTATTTAGTTAGGATTCAATTACTGATTGTGCTTTTATAATATCTTTTATCTTAGTTTCGTATTATATGGATGTTATTATGTGTTTTGAATATTTTTGTTATTTTTATAGGAATTTTGAGCATATTGGGACTAAGAATGAAAATACTAAAGATTTGGGCCATAGGTAAGGAAGAACAGAGATCATTAGACCATGCCTGGAGCAAGCCCACGTAGCCCACCTAGTTAACGGAGCCCAGAGACTCACTATACACCCCATTAGCGGTTAACAGTGGGACCATTAATGTAGCCTGTTTTCACGATGATTATTATCGACCTTTATATCAGTTGTGAGCAACCGAGTTAACGGTGGATAGTGGGGTTGATAACAGGTTAAAAGCATTACAAAACATCCCAGAATCAGATTTAATGGCCAAAATTTGATTTTATACTATAAAAGGCGCCTGGAAGCTATTCAGAAACATCATGCTTCCCAACAAGTTTCATATAGAGTCATACCCATTGAAATTACTTATAACCACCATATTTTAGTTTAGAATTTAAGAGTTTGAAGGTTTTGAGTGCTTGGAAAGGAACATTTAGAATCAAAGATCGACATTAATCATACTATTATCTCTATTTTTGTTTTTCTCTATGAGTTCTAAATGTTCATGAATTATCTGCATAAAATTATGAACATGTCTATCTAATTTCACTTTATTCTAGGGTTTGCATGAATAATGATTGGATAATATTTTGATAATTATTTCGATTTAAGTATGGTCCCTTTGTTTATTTTTGTGTTTTGATTTTATTGGTTCATAAGTGCCTAACAACATTTATGTTATTAAAAGTTGTGAATGATTGATAACCTCTTAAAACTAATAGTTTGATAAATCATAATTTGAGAGATGTGGTTTATCAAAAGACTTTCGAACACAAAATATTCTAATCAAGAAGACCGAGAGGTTTGTGATTAGTAGTGATGTTGTAATAATCATTAAAACCTTTTGGAATTCTAAGTATGATTTCAAACGGACAAGTTGTTTCATACTTAGAGTCAACGGTATAATCACTTTTAGAGAAGGATTAACTACAATTATGATTGATTTATAAGAGAATTGAATCACAATATACTTCATAGATTGAAAAGAATGAACATTAGGAAATCATTACGATTCCGAACCCAGAAAATTCGTCAGCACTTGAATTTCTCATTCTTTATAAATTATGATTTAACCTTGGTAAATTTATTAGTTGATGATTTTTATTAGTTTGTGTTCGTTGACAAAACTCAAAATAACTTTCTATCATTATGATAAAACTACATTATCAATATTATTTTACCTGTCACACGTTGCCATGGACCATTGGGTTTAAGTTGATAATAATATAATTGATAAAGTAGTTTTAATCTAAAAACTTGTTATATTTTGATTGGAGTCTAGATTGGTTGAACTGAAGGTGGTGCATGCCCACACGTTCTAAAGGAGAACCTTTAGAACCCATCGACCCAAAAATCGAGGTGAATTTTAGATGAAACAAGTCATAAAGAGTGAGAGCCAAGATGGCTAGAAATCTGGATAATATCAATGTCCAAATCAATCAACTCCAATAATAATTACAAGCATTTCATGCACATATTTAACAATAAGCATAAACTCAAAAAATGTAGAACTGGCTATACGTACCATGTTCTAACCCATTGCTAACCAAGCCTATGGAGGAACAAATGAACAAGCTATTCAAGCCAATAACTTTGAGTTGAAGACAGGGGGTAGTAATGGTTAACAAAATCAATTTGGAAAAAGTGACACGGACGACTAGAAAGTGCATTTGACATAGTTCTTGGAGATATGCGGGATCATAAAGATGAAAGGAGTCCTAGAAGATGCAATACGACTACGCTAATTCCATTATTCATTAAGGGATAAAACAATGATTTTGTACAACACACTTGGCTTTTGATCCATTGACACATGGAAAGAGATGTGTCAAAAGTTTTTTACTCATATTCTTTCCACCAAACAAGACATTGAAGTTGAAGAGAGAGATTACACAATTTCACTAATTAGACAAAGAACCATTAAATAAGACTTGGGAAAGATTTCAGGAATTATTGAGAAAGTGCCCTCAACATGGTTTTCCCGAAAACCAATAAATTTGCTACTTTTAAAATGTGTTGAGCAGACACACAAAGGGGTGACTCACCCGGAGGTGCTTTGTTAGCAAAAAGAACCAAGGAGGCGATGACCATTCTTGAGAAGATGATGGCCAATGTTTTTAAATGGTCGACAGAACAATCAATGATGAAGAAAGTCTTCGAGGTAGGTGAGTTTTGGAATTCGTAGAGACGAACACCATGCTTGTGCAGCGGAATTTTTAAAATTTTTGTAGATCCAGCAGATCCATACTGTGAACGAATATATTTATACGATAAATAAACGAGATAAAAGCATGAAAACCTTACGGTAAATCCAGATCCGGGTAATTCTCCGACTGCAAGATCCTACTTCAGTGTATTACTATCGTGAAGAAAGCTAGGAAATCTCACGAAAGCTCAAGAATTCCCCAATCTCAAAAATCAGGATTTGTTATGATGTTTTCTAAAAAATCTCTTCTAACACTAGTCAACTTATGACTTTATGTTATATTTATAATAGGTACATAGGAGAACTCTAATCCTAAAAAGGGTTGGACTGTCCAAGACATGGGCCCAAAAGAATTTTAGCTCAAGTACCTTTATTAATATAACATAGATAATTAAATATAAATCCAATTTAATTTAATTAAATATTTTTTATCAAATAGAAATTAACATCATAATTATTAACAATTAAATATTACAATTCCAAATTGAATATTTATTACTTTCTTGATACACTCTTATGTCGGAAAAGTAATCGCACATAGTGTGACCCTATAGGCCTTTATATATGACATCAATCCAATGATGATCCAAACAAAACTCCTAGACGACTTAGTTGGACGAATTCAATATATAAAGAACATTCACTTGAACTCAGCGAATTATAACCTTTATACAAAACTTTGGTGAAATTCCTTTCATTTCGAACCACTCGATTAAGCTTAAGATTAACCCAAGTGTCTATCTAAGTGGCTTAATCAAATTATCTCATCTTTATTAGTCGACAACCAGACCATACTCAATTGCTATATTGAATATGTCTCTTGCATTGGCCAATGACTTTAGTCGACCTAATATAGAGATTATGAGTGATATATCTCGAATATCCAATCGAGAAACGAATTATTTCTTAGCTCAACTACCAACTTCATTTACATCATGATGTACCCAACACAAGCCATATCTAACCCAAAAAGGAGTGCAAGCATTGGTCATGGTCAAAGTACGTCACTCAGTAAACAAGGTGCGTATTGACCTCAAGTCAAAGGATTATCACACACTTTATACACTGATAAGTTTATAAACTGATTCGTACGTATTTTTCACGGATATTTAGATATTTTGAGTCATGTTTGAGTCTTTTTAACGTCTTCTCAGGTTAAGAATAAGCTATTTTTCATGTTTTTGCATTCTTTTGCCTTTTGCTTAACTTTTCAATTTTCCATCCAATAATTGGTCATTTTGGAAAATTTTTCTTGTTTTTCTCTTACAGCTGAGTCACTTGGCAAAACCGAGAGATGAAGACAAAGGACTCAGCACTCAAAATAACCAAAAGAACACTGGTTCGATCGGATGTCTTGAATCTCCGATCGGACTGACTGATGAAATGCATACCGGCCGAATAGACTGACACACTGATTGGACTTATGGAAAGACACTTCCGTCTGATCGGATAAGAACAGTGTCCGATCGGACAAGAGGACAGACACTTCCGTCCGATCAGATAAGACCAGTGTCCGATCGGACGTATACATTACAAATGCAGATTTTCGAGATTTGGCAGTTACGAAACAGTTTTTGAAGCCTTTAAAACTCAGAATTTTGCATAGAAGAAGGGACTTTCGACTAGACAGCTTTCGGATCCCCTTTGGATCCTTAGAATGGATCATTGGAAGAGATAATTGACAACTCTCTCAACCTTTGACTTATAGCCCTTACGGCAAATTCGTTAGGAAGTTCGATTGGTTCGTAACAACCGCTGTAGACGAAGGTTTGTGACGAGCCTCCAGGATTCAGCGAGGTTCATTTCATCCCCGAAATATCTGGACTTATCAAGGATTCATCGTAGTGTCGTGATAGAGTTTTCTCACAATTTAGTAATCTCTAAACCTTTATCTCGTTGATTAGTTTGGTAAATCATGTTAGATAGTAATTTGTGATGTTATGATATTTTGTAGAATTGTTTATGCTTATGTCCTTATGAACGATTTTTTGGTGAATTGCTTATTGTTAATTAGTTGATTCATGTTATCGTCATTTGGATGTTGGATGTTATTTGTTTAAACTATCTTATGCAATCATGATCTGTAGTTGTCTTGAGGTTGTGATAGTGAGTTTGTCGATGGTTGCTAATTAGAATTTACGGGTCTAGTGCTTGGAATCGTTTAGAAATCGGGTGTTTAATCTACACGTTAGGATTGACAACCCCAACTCGTAGACTAAGTGTTCGATAAAATGCCTAAGTGGCCGTGGAGACGATTCCAAGGCCCTAGACCCCCGTTTTATTAATCATTTAAAAAGGTTTTCAATTTCACTTTAGAATTTGTTGTTAAAAACATTAGTTAAGTTCTTGCATAGACATTGACGCTCTCTTTGCAAGATTAGTTTTAAATTGCTCGTAGTATAAATCTTATTTCTTAGTTTTAGTTACTACCAAAGCCCTTTTGTCCGCGTGTTTAGCGTAGCATTTTGTTATTTTCTCGTTCGTAAAAATAAACACGAAAACAACTTCTGATTAGTCTTCCTCGAGAGATCGACTCGAGTTAACTTGCCAGTCTACAAGTGACCCCATTCTCTTGCGGGCGAACTTAAACCCTTTCAAACATAGACGCGTATTGTTTAATTGGATTTTATTTTTGAAAGGAACACAAAAGTTTGGCTCAAAATTTGGCGCTGTTGCCGGGGAAGGCTAAAGGTTGTAATTTTTGTGTTTCCTCTTTGTAACTCTTGTTTGTGTTGTGAATTGTTTCGTTTGTGTTTGTTGGTGATTTTTCATTTTTGTTCATTTTTACTATTCAATGTCGGTGCGTTTGATCTTTTGTATTGAGTGTTGTGTATTGATTAGCGTAGATTTATCCTTATTTTTATTAGCTTTTTAGTACGTTTTTCTATTTGTTTTTGGTGTAAGCTGGATGATTTAAGCTTAATTTTGTATTTTTATAGTTCCAGCTTATTTCACCGTATTTTGATCATAATTGATGCAATTAGGTGATATTTTATTGTTTTTCACCTTACAGCTAAGTAACTGGAAGAATTCAGCGCATTAATAGATGTAGTTCGATGATCAAAATTAGAGAACGAGCTTTCTGGTAAACGAGTAGCAGAAAAATCGAGAAAATGAGAAAGAGCCTCAGTAGCGTCGATCGACGCAAGCGTCAACACTACGTCGACGCGAGTCCCTGCCCATGACGATCGACGCTCAGTCGACGCAACTCTCTGTTGCATCGATGCATGTCCTTGTCAGTCGACACCCCCGCCTAGTCGACGCGAGCACCAGAAAGCGTAGACGCCGAGAGCCAGAACGCGTCGATCGACGCGACGTCGACGTGGCTGCCCAGAAATGCATTTTTAGGGTTTCTTGTGCGCCAAGACATGCTATATCTATAAATACCCTTCATATTTTGGATTGTTGGGAGACACACGACTATCTAGAGTATTTTGAGCTTAGAATAAATATAATCCCACATCTCATAACAAGATTTGAAGACCGAGATCAAGGATCGAAGAACGACGAGTCTGAAACTTCAATTTCACGTTGGGGATTCAATCTTCGCCCAAGATCAACGTTCAACTCCAGAATAGCTGAAGATTTTCATCGCTTTTATTAGTTCCAATAAGTACTCTAAACCCTTAGTTAATTACGTAGTTATTTTCCTAGTTAATTGCTTAGTTAAATTCTTAGTTAATTCTAGAACTAGTATAGTAGTTTAATCATTTCAAGCTTGGAAATTGGATTTATTTAGTTTATTTATGCGAGTTGATTTATGCTTAATTATTCATTTTTAGATTCTTATGATATAATTGGGTCGTGATAGTTATTTAAATTCATGTTCTTAGATTCATTGCTTTTACTTCTTAGTTCTTAAGTTCGAATAATTTAATTATTGCTCGTAGTTGATAATATAGTTTAGAATAATTAGTTTAATTACTCCTTTAGTTTATAATGATCAACTCAAAATCTTTTAAAACCCCAAATGTACATGTATTTTATTCTAGTTCGCAAATTGAGAAAAACATCCAAAAGACCGAACAGTTGTTTCCTCGAGAGATTCGACTTGAGTCAAACTCACCGCCTTACAAGTTTCTCATACTCTTGCGAGCAAAGTTACGTGTTTTAATTTAAATATCTATAATTGGGGTGCACAAAAGTTTGGATCAAAATTTTGACGCCGTTGCCGGGGTTTGGATCAAGATTTGAAAATTTTTGATTCGAACTTTTGTGTACCTACTTATAAAGATTTGTCAAAAATTTAAAATCTCGCCCGCAAGAGAACGGGATCGCGTGTAGGTTGGTAAGTTGAACCGAATCGTCTCTCAAGGAAAACTAGGCTCGGAAGTTCCTTTTGTGTTTGTTGTTCACGAATAAGAGAATAAAATAAAATTCTAATCTAAACACATCAAATCAAGAATTTAATTTAAACGAAGAATAATAAAAATCAAGATTTTTTGAAAAGTTTTATAAATCAAGGATTCTAGAGCTTCGAATCGTTTCCACGATCTCTTGGGAAAATCCCAATTGATGGTTCACGACGATTCTAGGCTCTAGACCCGTTAAATCTAGCCAAGCAATTTCATCAATCTCAACATAATAATCCCACCATCATCATCACCAATAATATTATACAATTCATCATCATACATGGGGGGTTTGTTTGTTTGAAGATCAATTATTAAACAATCAAGCACAAATCGAAAAGCATAAGACCTAATTAAACTAAATTAAAACGAAAGGAATTAAAGACTTACTAATTAAACTATGATGAACAGCAGCGTTTTGGTGTCGAGATCTTGAATCTAAGCTATCAATCTATCTAAGAACTAATCTATACTAATCTAAAGCTAGAGATTTACAACTAAGAAATTTAAAGAGAAACTATGAAAATAAACAGCACTCGTTGGGGTTGTCATCCCCTAAAAGGCCTTAGAAACCTTAGGAATATGATAATGTATGTAAAAAAATGAAATACATAGGGTATTTATAGTTGTGGGAAGTCTTGGGTAGCAAGAAACCCTTAAAAATGCATTTTCTGGGTAGTCGCGTCGATCGGGCGTCGATCGACGCATTTAGGATCGACACTACAGAGAGTTCGTGGGCAGGTGCGTCGATCAGGGTTTCTATAACGGTTATTTTGTCGACCAACGTAAAATGGTCGACGCGGGCGGACTGGCGCAGGCGCGGTCGGCAGGTGTGCGCAGCGCTCGGCAGGCTTGGTCGGCAGTGCTGGTCGGCCAGGGATACTATAACGGTTCCAGATGGAAAATCGTTATAGAAAGTCGGCAGCTTCACATTCTTCAAATCGCTGCCCGTTTTCGCTGAAACTCTACTCGTTTGCCAATACTCGACTATCTTAAGGCCAAAACACTTCAAAATACCTAAAATAAACATAAAATTAATTAATTATAATTAAAATACGATAAAACAAGTTAGAGATAAGAAAATACGAAATAAGCATAATCTATCCAACTTTCACCTAAAACAATAATAAAAAACGAACTAAAATACTAACTAAAATCAAGACAAATTCGTGTTAATCATGTATGCTAGGTGTACCCCTCAAGGCCTGAAGATTTAACAACCTATAAAAAAAAATGTCTAACCCGTACGCTTCTTTTAATCCTCGACCGACCACTCAATGGAGTCAAACGATGTGTGACTACGATCCGGATGAGTTCTACTATGAGCAACTCCCAGTATTTTATGGGCTCCCAAGTGAGGATCCATTTAATTTCATCCAAGAGTACGAGGCCATTACCCGAACGTTCCCTGTTTAGGCCTTACGATGGATGAGGTGAAGGTGTGACTCTTCCTCTACACGTTGAAGGGTCGGACAAGAAAATTATTTATGCACTCAGAGTCCGATTCCTTGGGGATGTGGGAGGAAGTATACAATTGGTTCATGGAGACATTTTATTCACCTGAGTGGGACACATCTTCAAATTCATACACTTCAAGACACAAAAAGATCGATGAATTGACCAGAGAGATAGCATCCCTAAAAGCTAAGCTAGCAAGTCGAGCCTTATTGAAGAAGAATATTGCAGAATGTGGTCGCTGCGGATCACGATGGCATTTGGTGAATGCATGTCGAGTGACGTTTGACGAAGAGCCACAGAAGGAAGCTTCAATCATCCAGAACTACTCGAGCTACGACTCTTGTGCACTTTTCGGCTCAAATCCCTACTACCCAAGATATGAAGACTATACTCTACCTTCTCTTCCCGACCACTACCAACAAATCCACTATCATCCCAATGCCCCACTCGATAATGATTCTTACTCAGTCACCCGTGATGAAGTGGAGCAGCTTATATCTTACGAGCTGCAGATTTTTGATGTAGTGGAGCCCACCTTGGAGTTTGGTGATTCAAGCTTTAATGCTTGTTTGGGAGAGATGTGTGAGGAGATGGAGATCGAGGATTTTGTTGAAGTCTCCTCCTTTGCGAGTGATTATGAAATTTTGGGTGATAGTGTAGGGGTGTTACCAATTGAGGTTCCGAGTGAGGAAGTTGGCAACTCAGACTTACTTGCTCTTTGTGGAGAAGATGGAGTTGTGCTACAGGATTTGGAGGCGGTTGTGTTTGTTGAGCCACATTGCGTTCTGCCGGATGTTTTGATCAATCTAAATGCTGAGGTGGTGGAGGAGGTAATCGAGAAGGACCATGGGTTGATCGATGACCATTTTGTCTGTTCAACCGATTTCTTAGTCATTCCGATGGCCTAGCATTATTCCACAATCCGATTGACTTTTGAAATTTTTGTAGTAATCGATCACTCACGTTTTCGACCTCCAAAGCCAGTTGGAGATTTTATTTCTCTCATCACGAAGCTTGCTCATCGTGCCTACCTTGCTGGTTGTCATCGCCCGCTTTTACTCTTGGAGAACACTAAGGCGTGGCACGATCGTCATTTATTTCTGGATCCCGGATAACATCACCTTTGTAAGTCGTCGAGCAAAAGACGTTAAAAATTGCACTTCTTGGGAGGTAACCCAAGTTTTTGTTATTTTTGTCTATAATTACATTTATTTTATTTTTCTTATTTTATTTTTGTGCACGTTTTTGTGTGTTCTTAACTGGAGTTGGATAAATGTGGTAATGGTTTGTTGAGTTGTGCAGAAAAAGTATGGAAAATGATGTTTTTCTTGGACATCCGATCGGATAAGAGAAATTGACCGGTCGGACAAAGCACACTAGATTGCTGTCCGACCGGATGAGAGAAGATGACCGGTCGGATGAAACACACTGGACTGTTGTCCGACCGGACTAGTGCAGTGACCGGTCGGATGGAGGAAGCAGACTTACTTGAATCCATCGCTCCATTTGTAGAGTTACGTCTTTCCCTCTGGACGGCATGGAAACTTAGGCAGGCCCGAGCCCCAGTATTGTATCACTTTCTATCCCAACTCTCATTTTTTTAGTGATTTTGTTTGATTTATCTGTTATGTGTTGAGTGTTTGTTTAACCATTCGACTAACTATTCGCATGTTAATTGATTCAACGTTTTCCTTTTTCCTTGTATTGATATGTATAATAGCAATGCGGACATTGCTTACTTTTGTGTTGGTGGGGGGGGGGGGGGGAGGTCGTATTATGCATGCGTAGTCATTTCGGTCGAATGGTTCTGTTTGAGTCTTTCTTTGTGACGACGTACGAATCAACCAATTGTTTATGTCGACGTTTGTTGAAATCATTCCCATGCTTATTTGTGTTTGTACTGGCTTGCCTGTCGGAATCATGTATTATGTGATCTGTCGTTAGAGTCTTTTGAGCTTGTTTAGTGCAAGATTTTTCAAAACCTACTTATATATATATATATATATATATATATATAATATATATATATATATATATATATATATATATATATATTTGTTTTAAAATAACACTTAGTCATTAGAAATTTTGCGAAGATTTTTAAAACTCGATCACCTTGTTTTCAAAAGTTTGAATAAAACCCTAGTAAGGAGACTTGTGTGTTTATCAACATCTCATGCTTTAATTCGATAAGTGTTTTGAGAAGTCTCTAAAGTTGCATGTGTACATTTGGTGTTGGAAATGACGATAGGCGCATATAAAACCTGTTTTCGGCCTTATTCATAAATAAAAACCACTAAAATTCCTTAATGAGCCTTATTGAGCCTTTATTCCGTCTCTTTGTTAGACACGAGCTTAATTGTAGCCCTTATTTCGTTTAAGTTTGTGAGATGAGAGTTTATTTATCATTGTTCTATTGAGATATGACGATTACAGGGTGGGAATTAGTGGGATACTATTATAAAAAAATTTAGAGATTAAGGGTGCTTAAGTTCATAAGAGTATCTACATGTTAAAAATAAAGCCTATTTATAAAGGTAAATATTCGGGTTTTGGGGTTAGAAATATCCTTAGCTATAAAAGGCTAAAAATAATGGCATATGGTTATTTGGGAAGAATGAGGAGCAAAATTAAGCTCTATACTTAAAATTTTGGATTCAGTGGGTTATTAATTACGTTTATTGGCAAGTTAGCCACACATATTTATATATGACATACCTTACCAAAGAGCGTACATTGCAACCTTAGAAAGTGCTCATCCGATTCTTGACTGATGTGCACACATATACAATGTACGAGACTTTAATTTTCACGAGTCGTTGAATGCATGTTTATGTTGATCCGAGCGTATACACTTACCTTTTGGAAAACACGAGTGAATGAGTGCACCATTATATATATTTCCCTTTTGTGAGGATGCATTCTTTTGATTTCAAGGTGAAAAGATAACTCAAGATTAGCTTTAAAGTTTTTGACGAATGTGTTTATATTTGCAAAACTAAAATTTATTCACAACATGACTCTTTGATCCAACCATCACTCTCCTTGATTTTGATTCTTTCGTTTGTTCGAGGACGAACAAATCAATGAGTCTTTTTACCGTCTTCTTAGGTTATGAATAAGCTATTTTGCATGTTTTTGCATTCTTTTGCCTTTTGCTTAACTTTTCAACTTTCCATCCAATAACTGGTCATTTTGGACCATTTTTCTTGTTTTTTCACTTAAAGCTGAGTCACTTGGCAAAACCGAGAGATGAAGACAAAGGATTTAGCGCTCAAAATAGCCAAAAGAACACTGGTCTGATCGGATATCTTGAATCTCCGATCGGACTAACTGACGAAACGCATATCGGCCGAATAGACTGACACACTGATCGGACTTATGGACAGAAACTTCGGTCCGATCGGACACGAGTACAAACACTTCCGTCCGATCAAATAAGACCAGTGTCCGATCGGACGTATACGTTACAAATGCAGATTTTCAGGATTCGACAGTTATGAAATGGTTTTTGAAGCCTTTAAACTCAGAATTTCGCATAGAAGAAGGGACTTTCGACTAGACAGTTTTCGGATCCCCTTTGGATTCTTAGACTGGATCATTGGAAGAGAGAATTTACAACTATCTCAACCTTTGACTTATAGCCCTTACGACAAATTCGTTAGTAAGTTCGATTGGTTCGTAACAACCGCTGTAGACGGAGGTTTGTGACAAGCCTCCAGGATTCAGCGAGGTTCATTTCATCCTCGGAATAGCTGGACTTAGCAAGGATTCATCGTAGTGTCGTGATAGATTTTTCTCACGATTTAGTAATCTCTAAAATTTTATCTCGTTGATTAGTTTGGTAAATCGTGTTAGATAGTAATTTGTGATGTTATGATATTTTGTAGAATTGTTTATGGTTACGTCCTTGTGAACAATTTGTTTGTGAATTGCTTATTGTTAATTAGTTGATTCATGTTATCATCATTTGGATGTTGGATGTTATTTGTTTAAACTATCTTATGCAATCATGATCTGTAGTTGTCTTGAGGTTGTGATAGTGAGTTTGTTGATGGTTTCTAATTAGAATTTACGGGTCTAGTGCTTGGAATCATTTAGAACCATCGCTTGGAATTGTCGGGTGTTTAATCTACACGTTGGGATTGACAACCCCAACTCGTAGACTAAATGTTCGATAAAATGCCCAAGTAGTCGTGGAGACGATTCCAAGGCCCTAGACCCCCGTTTTATTAATCATTTAAAATGGTTTTCAATTTCATTTTAGAATTAATTGTTAAAAACATTAGTTAAGTTCTTGCATAGAGATTAACCCTCTTTTTGCAAGATTAGTTTTAAATTGCTCGTAGTATAAATCTTATTTCTTCGTTTTAGTTATTATCTTTGCAAGATTAGTTTTAAATTGCTCGTAGTATAAATCTTATTTCTTAGTTTTAGTTACTACCAAAGCCCTTTTGTCCGCGTGTTTAGCGTCACATTTTGTTATTTTCTCGTTCGTAAAAACAAACACGAAAACAACTTCCGATTAGTCTTCCTTGAGAGATCAACTCGAGTTAACTTGCCAGTCTACAAGTGACCATGTTCTCTTGCGGGCAAACTTAACCCTTTCAAACGTAGAAGCGTATTGTTTAAATGGATTTTAATTTTGAAAGGAACACAAAAGTTCGGCTCATAGACATACAATAAATAACTTATTAGTAAGGTTTACCTATACTCTCTAAATTACCCATGTGTCCATCACGAATAACTATTCTTCACAGTCGTGAGACTAACTGCATTCTCTAAGAATGTGATGCAGACCACATGCCGACATATATTATATTATCAATATCCCAATCTTAATAATCATTAGTCGGGCTATTTTAAGAGTAATGTTTTATCACTGACATCTCACCATATCAATGAAAACATTAACTCATGGGAATATTTATATGAATAATTGCAAACAATCAAAATAATAATTCAATAAATGCATCGACACATATATAACGATATATAAAATAGTTGTGATCAAGTATAATGTATTTAAAATTTGATTGTCTGTAGGACATTTATACTTTCAGTGAGAATGATGTGATGACATACATGATGCAATAATTTTTGGTGATGAATAACAAGTTCGACATGTTCATGTCACAAAGATTGGGTCTTCAACAAGCCAATCAAGTGGATTCTCCATGCACGAAGGGGTTGAAGATTGTTAATTTTGTCAACCAAATAAACTTCAACAACAATGATAGAGGTAACCAAGGTGGAAAGCAATATCATATGAGGATGAAAAATCATCTGAATTTCTATTACGCCAATCCGGACAATGCACTCCAACCACCATTGGGTTTTTGGTGACAAACAAAGTGGAAATAAAGAATATAAGCATTGAAGACATTTTCACCACATTTATAGGTGAAACAAAGTCTCAGTTCGATAAAGTCAAAATAAGGATGAATTAGATGGAGGCAGAAATTTCTCAAATGAATGAGTTGATTGGGACCCACATGAAGGCACTCAAGACCCAAATTTTGCAGTTGGGAACCAAGATAATAAAGGGAGGCTTTTGAGAAACACGTAAGTAAACCCCTAAAAATAAGTGAATACAATTTCTTTGAGTGGGACACTTTATAATGGATAGAAGATGTAGGACATTAAATGTGAACTTATTAAAGAGGTGGAAAAAGATGCCGAGGTGTTATTGAAGTAGAAATCGAAAAAGGGACTGAGAAGTTAAAATCTAATGTTGTTCTCCTTAATTCGTATAATTTATTACCATTTACAGAAAGAAATAAAAAGAAAAGACTGATGAGCAATTTTCTAAAATTTTTAGATATTTTTTTGTTGAAGCTTTGATGAAGATGCTGAACTATGGGAGGTTCTTGAAGGAGGTTATAAGAAAAAAGAGGAGACTTGAAGATTATGAGACCGTAAACCTTACTGAGGAATGTGGTCTGGTCATCCAAAGTTTCCTATCAAATGCAAGGCCTTTGGGAGTTTCAAGACTTCAACTATCGGAGGAAGTTTGTTAACAATTGCGCTATGTTATCTCAGTGCGAGCATAAACCTTACGACATTATCAATTTTTAAGAAATTAGAGATCCAAAATACCAATCCGACAAGTATCATGATCTAAATGGTGGATAAAATCATGATGTACCCGAAGGGTATAGTCGAGGATTTATTGGTGAAAATTGATTATATTTATTTCTCCATAGATTTTGCAGTGTTAGATAAAGAAGAGGACAAAAATGTGCCATTAATTTTGTAGAGGCTGTTTTTAGCAAAGAGCCGAGATCTTCTTGATGTTGAGAACGGAGTGCAGACATTGCGTATCATGATGAGCATAAAGTCTTAAATATTTATAATTCTATGAAAAAATGTGATAATGTGAATCGAATCGAAGAATGTGAAAATATAGACTATTCAACATTAATGTTGAAAATATTTTGATCACACCAATACATCAATTTTTGCACAACTCTCTTAGTTCTTGTATATGCTGAAAATAAGCAGGAAGGAAGGTGAAAACCGAAGATAAAAGAATGAGACAATGATGATATCATCATTTGAAATACCAATCTCTTGACGAAAGAGAACGTCTATCTAAAAGATAAAAAGGAAAGTGATAGTTGGAGGTAGGTTTCTTTTTTAAAAAAATGAAAAATTGAGGTTTTTGCCTTGTTATCGACCTGAATAGTGACCGTTACTCAGACCGCTAATGTGAGCTGTTTTGCAGGCAAGTGTTATCGACCCATGTATCAGTTGCTAATGAGACGGCTAATGTGTGCTTTTTTCAAGGCAACTATTAGCGACCTCATTAGCGGTTGATAGTTGGGTTGCTAACAAGTCACATACGGTTAAAAACCCAGAAAAGCCGAATCTTTTTTCCAAACTCATTTTCCTTCCAAAATTGGCTAGCACCCTTCCCCTTTTGCAAAAAAAATTTAATTATTTCGATTCTCAACATGTTTGTGTTTTAAACACAACACATATCAAGAAAACTTCAATTCATCAACACAAATCTAACAACAAGGTATGAGTTTTTCAAATTCTCAACTAGGGTTCTTCATTTTTATTTTTTTTTTTGAGTTAGAGATTATCTTAGAATTTGTCCAAATCATACATTAGTTGATGCTTAAGATTGTTTATAATGATGAATTTGTTTAATTCGGTGTATGGGTTACTTCAAATCTAAACTTGAGTTTGATTTTCATTGGGTAATATTGACGAACACTTGATATGCATGCTCAGTTCTTTATTGTTTATGCATTTTGAAATGATTGAAGCATGCTATGAGGATTATTGAGTCATTAGAATGTGGGTTCCTTATTATTATATCCTTGATTGAATAATCTGATGTTTGGGGGGACAATTTCTGAAACAATGATCAATTAGACTTGAATTTTTGAAGTTTACTTGGAGTTATGCATGTTTTTCATGACTGAGTCATTATTTATTTATTAAGTCCATTGTGAGTTTTGAATGATGAATGTTCGGTTTTTGTTTTGAATTGAATAAACTGAATATATATACTATACTTGTTATTACTTAGAATCGAGTTTAATTTGAGCGTTTTTGTAGAAAATGCCTCCGCGACGTACTGGATCAAGACGAGGAGGCATTCCCTCCTGAGAACTCCAAGTACGGGAACCGAGCTATTCACCACCATCATGTTCTAAATATTCAATGAAAGAAGAAAAAGAGTACACCCTAAATCCGGCTACTTATCTGGAAGATTTCGAAGTCCGCTTACTCTCAGTAAAAAGCCTAAAGAAATGGGATCTTCTTAGTATGTTGGGAGTTCGAGCGAAAAAGTATGTAAACTCGGCGTGCATGAAAGCTCTCAAAATTGAAGATGATGTGAACCAACTCTATAGGTAGATTCAGTGTAATGAAGCACTTATGAATGGAAGATGGCGAACGTATCATTACATGATGTTGGAATTCTTGAGCACCCTCGAGGTCGAGAGGGTGAGGGCAACAAGAGATCTGATAGCGATGTCCTTCCAATTGAAGAAATCTGAACACCACCTCACATTGGCCTAAATTACGAGTATATTTAACGATTATTTACTGGAAAATTATAAACAAGGGGAGTTTTGTCTAATATTGTAAAGAGAGGGGCAGGGGGGGAACATGGCCAAGTATATAATATTCAAAAGTCAAAAGTCTTGGAGATTTAGAACCCGGTGTTTTGATACATTCAAAGGGTGATATCGTCGATGATACTCACCCGCCACGAAAATTGAGGCATGAGGAAATATGAAGTCTTCTCATAGTGGTGTATGCTATCAGGAATGATATTCAATGTTGTGTGGGCCCTCATCGAACAATTTATTTTACAATTGAATAACAAGAATGGGCATGTTTACATTGGTGGCTCGATCAAACCCATTTTTGAATTGCTAGGACTCCATCCCCACAATTGGAATGTCATCCACGGGAATATCGAGCTAGACCTTGAGCACTTGAAGATAGTAAAAATGATCATCCCCCATGGCGATTACTATTTGTCCCAACAATGGGCGAATTATGATTTTTCGCTCCCAAACTTGGCACTTACCTCACTAAGAAATCTCCATAAAAGAACTATTTGGACCCTCAACTCGAGAGAGCATTGAGAGGTCATACCAGATTTTGGAGGCCCAAGGCCCAATGAGGTTGATGTGGGACCCTCAAGACGCCGATCGAGGGAGGAGCATGATTCTAACCAAAATGATAGGATGTAAGAACGTGTGGATGGGATTCACGAGAATCAATTCGAGATGTGGTGAGAAATGCGTCAAATGATGAGGATAACAAGGTAAATGGACAACTTCCACATCACCCGCACTGACTGCGCTGCCGAATCTGGCAAACCTTGATATTTGTGAATCTCGAGCAAAGTGAGCCACTCACTCACTTTTTAACTTACTACTACTTAGTAGCAAATAATTTGGGTGGGATGGGTGGAGTACGACTTACTTTGGCTATGTGTATTACGTTTTTCATTTTCCCATTTTCATATGGGATCACATTAGTTGCCTTCAATTATTTTTCTTTTTATTTTTTATTCTTTTATTTGTATGTTAATTGCTTTTGTGAGTTAGAAAAAAAAATATGGATGATTATGAGTTGTTTCAGCCCAAAATATACCAGACGTAAAAAGCAACGCCTGGAGCCTTGAACACCCACCTGATCTGCACACAAACACAAGTTAGAAAGGACCACCGGTGGTTTTCCGGTGTAAACCTCTCTGATGCTTAAGTCATTAAGCGTTTGAGGTGTTTTCTATAAATCAAAGAAGGAATGTTCAAGAGAATGACATACCTCTCTCAGCCTTGGGGCTGAGATATTTATAGCTTTCCCTCTAGAGGGGACCCCAGCCGGGATCTCAGGGGCACATGCCGCGAATCAGGGGTTATTACGCAACCGATTCTGACAAGTGGTCCCACTTGTCTCCTTGGTAGATATCAGAGGGTCAGGTCTGCCCCGATGGTCAGGTCTGCCCCGATCCTATCCTCCTTTTCTATCGACAGCTCTGGTGTCAATTTTACCTCAGCATTATCTCCAGAGGTCATCCTCCAAGTCATCCCTGTCAGACCAGGAAAGTTTCTCACACCATGACTGCTTCTGTCACCTCGGCCTAAGAGAATCTGATCGGCTCTTCCTTCGGGACCAGCCTGACCACGCCTCCTTTTGGCTACTCTGGATCAGGCTTACAGTTCTGATTTACCTCGAGCCAATCTGCCGACGACTCTTGGGCACTTTCTGCGGGAGTCCATCCAGCATAATCTTTCTTGGTGAGGAGATCAGGACTTACCTTTGGAAGAAGACCTGTTCAAGATTACGGGTTACTCCTGGTCCAACCCTGTTTACCCATCAATCCTACCAAATCAGGTCTACCCGCACCAGGACTGTCATATTCCTGGCCCATCAACTCCTCCCCCCCAATTAGTGAGGGTAGAGTTGTAACGGCTTTATTGGTATCCCTAAATTGGACGGTCCCTAGCTTTAGTACTTATCGTACTATTGCGAATCCCGAGAAATTCACCTGACAACTAGACCTAATTATTGGCATTAGTGGTGTCGGTTCGCATTCCCAAATGTTCTCTATTCCCACACGTCTTCTAAAATACTGACAGGTTAGGGGCGCGTGTCTTATCCTAGGACGGTTGAAAGTCCAGCTCATTACCTAGGGTACTGCCCACATTAAATGCGGGAATCCCATCATATCCCACCTTTCTCGATTTCTGCTTTTCAAATTTATTCACTTGCCCTTTTATCCCTCCATATTTCTTTTCTCCCTCACTTTTCCAAATTCTATTTTCACAACTTCTCGAGTTCTCCCTTTTCTTTTCTAATACTCTGGCGAGTTTCTCTATTTCAAATTCAGCTTCTCCGACTATTCCATAAACCAGGTACTTTCCTTATCCCCTCAAATAATCTTAATCATGTCAACCTCTTCTTCTCAATCTGACTCTATCGGGGAGGGTTCGCCGGTGGCTCCGGTGAATTCTACCTCTTCAGTAAGCTTACCCTCCTCCTCTGAGTCATTTTCAGCAGATACTCTGGAGAGACCGCCAGTGGCCCTCCAAGAGAGACCCCTGGCAGTTCCCCCAAACCTCCCCGCAGATAATATAGTTTCCATCGTCAGCAACCAAACCCTCCGAAATATCCGCGCCTCTTTTAACATCTCTGACAATTTCACGTTTACCAGTCCAGCACCGGATGAGAGGGCTTCATCGCCCCCTCTTAACCATTTGACCTTTTATGTGGACCAGTTCCACGCTGGCCTGAGTCTTCCCATCTACCCCTTTATACTTGACCTTTCCCGAATGTACCATATCCCGGTGCAACAGTTTTTGCCCAATGCCTTCCATGTTATGGACGGATTTCACCTAGCGGCCCAATATTCTGGGATTGTTCCGACAGCCCAGCGTTTCTTTTCTTTGTTTCAGGATAAGAGCTCTTCTGGCTTCTTCTATCTCTTAGGGCGGCCAGACGTCCATTTCTTGACTGGTCTTCCCACATCCCACAAGGCCTGGAAAAAGAAGTTCTTCTTTGTCCAGAGCTCAGGAGATTGGGGTTTTTCCCACCGCCCCTATCAACTTCTTACACCCACAGGTGCGTTTATCCCGAGGTGATAGACCATCTCACCTAGGCAAGAAAATCGCCCTCCTTAACCGAAACCCTTTTAACCTATCCAAGCTTCTTACAGCCAAGCTCTTGAATTTTTTCAACTCCAAACAAGGGAACGGGCCTCTACCTCCCGACATTGGTATATTCCTGGAATGACCCGGCTTTATTTTCCTTTCGTTACTATTTCATTATTTCTTATTATTTCATTCTTTAAGTCAGTAAATATGTTGCGAGCGCGTCTGAAGGCCAAGACCAAGAAGGCCGCAGGAGGAGGCCAGAGAAGCCCCCTGGGAGAGCCCTCCAGAGCTTCCCCGACCTCGGAAGAGGTCATCCTTGAAGCGACTCTCCAGAATCATCCTCAGGAGCAGGCCAGGGCACCCGTGCCCGAGACGATTCTTCCTGGGATAGTAAGGAAAAATCCAGAGTTGGCAGGCGGGCCAACGCATGAGTCAGCGGCTCCATCCTCCGAGAGTCCCAAGAAGCAACAACTGTGAAGGCGGAAATGGAGTCGAGCTGATCCTCTATCCGCCCCTCAAGGAACCCCTCAAATCACTTCTCAATCCATTCCTGAGATGGTTCCTTAGGTCATTCCTACAGCGGTTCCTCAAGTGCCTCCCTACCCAAACCAGGCACTTTTTAATAGATCTTTTATAAACTGCCCTAGGGAGGTGGCCAGGCAGTATATGATGGGATTAGCTCCTGCTGCTGACCGCAGGGTTGTAGACAAGATGTCCGACCCAGAGTTGGTGGAAACCTTCTGCCAAGCAGAGGCACTTACCATTCGTTGTATATTTTATCTTGCTCTATATCCATGCTCACTCTTTCCTTTTCCTCTCAGGCAGTGGTGCTTAGGGCATCTCTGCTAGCTCGGGCTCGTGGTTCCCTGCTACAGGAAGACCTGAAGAAGGAGGTCGAAGTCCTGAAGAAGCAGAGGCAAGAGCTACCATCCCAAGTGCACGGTCTGGATGGGGAAGTGGTGCTACTCAAGACGGAGCTGGCTGGGTCCAAAGCTTCCCTGCATGAATCGCAGGATTCTGAAGGCAAACAGCGTGCCCAGGCCGTTCTCTTAGAGGAGGAGGTGAAAGAGATCAAAAAGGAAGCTAAAGAGCTCAAAGAGAAGGCCCTTAAAGCCAGAGCTGAAGGTGAAGTCGACGGAGAAGTTAAGGGCCGCACTGAGGGCCGGGCAGAGGGGAGGTTAGAGTTCCTCAATTTTGAGGAAGGGTTGCGTCTGATAAAGCTAACCCGAGAGACCACACGCCGAGATTTCTTGGGTTCGGTGGAGTTATATGATCTCCTAGTCCCTGAGGCGGAGGTCTTCTTTGGATTAGGTCTGGATGCCCACGCCAAGTGGGTGGCTGAACACCCCTCCACGCCCTATGACCGCTCTGCCGATATCGAAGGCGTTCCCGAGCCCACCTCTTTTTCTCATGTCGCCGAGGAAGATCGCTCCTACTTGCTGGATGCCGCGGACTTTGCTGACCACATCCGCCAAGTCTTCTGTTCTTCCTCCTCGGCTTCTTCCCTGAACAATCGTTGGCGATGGTGGTAGCTAAATCTCCAACTTTCGCGAACTTGGGCGACTTACACGAGTCTACCCAGTTCGCCAAGGATTTTGCCGAGGTCTCTCAGGCAGAGGGTCAAACAGGAGGAAGAGATGGCAACAACCGACCCTAGGTGTAGCTCAGGACGTCTAGATAGGCTTGTCTATTATCATGCTTTTGTATTTTGACAGATCTATAGTTGTGGCCTGTGTGGTTGATCTGTTTTGCTTGTCTTTATCAAAATATCTTGTACTGAATTATATCTGATCAATGATAAATGTTTTTGTCTTATTGTGATCTTTGGCATTCTAGGGTTTCCTGGTTTCCCGAAAACCCTAGTACTTTTTATTCTCTAGCACGTGCTCGTCGTCCTTATAAATATGTGCATGAGTGCTTCTTTTTTTCTTCATTCACCTGAAAATTTCTCCTTCTCCTCTGCTTGAAGAACTCGATACAGTGAAGAGAAAGAACATCTCCTTGGTCGTCGAGAAATTTACACAACCTGTCTTTTGTGTATTCCCAAGCTTGATAAATGAAAAACTATTTATTTGAATATTTGTTCATCCAGCCATGAAAAGTAGGGCTTGAGATAGCAACCAATCTTGGTTCCTTATATATCATATGCAATTTTTCTCTTTTACTCAATCATGAAGAACTTCAAGAATTTGTTCGAAAAATTATCCATTTGATCAACCTTGTCTGTTCAAAATAAGCGGATTGTGTATCTAGACTTACCTTCTAAGGTCCCCGGTATTAATCGGGTCTTGCTCGAGATTTGGCCATGAGGTCAGGAAAAAATCGGGGCATCCGCCCTTAGCCAATCTTGGCTGGAACTAACAGTTAGATCCGTCCTTAGCCAATCCTGGCCTAAACTGACAATCAGGTCAGGAAAATCGAGGACATACATCCTTAGCCAATCCTGGCTTAAACTGACAATCAGGTCAGGAAAATCGAGGACATCCGTCCTTAGCCAATCCTGGCTTATACTGACAATCAGGTCAGGAAAATCGAGGACATCCGTCCTTAGCCAATCCTGGCTTAAACTGACAATCAGGTCAGGAAAATCGAGGATATCCGTCCTTAGCCAATCCTGGCTTATACTGACAATCAGGTCAGGAAAATTGAGGACATCCGTCCTTAGCCAATCCTAGCTTATACTGACAATCAGGTCATGAAAATCGAGGACATCCGTCATTAGCCAATCCTGGCTTAAACTGACAATCAGGTCAGGAAAATCGAGGACATCCGTCCTTAGCCAATCCTGGCCTAAACTGACAATCAGGTCAGGAAAATCGAGGACATCCGTCCTTAGCCAATCCTGGCTTATACTGACAATCAGGTCAGGCAAAATCGAGGGCATCCACCCTTAGCCAATTCTTGCTTAAGTATGGACACGCAATTAATCTGACGGACAAGAACCAGCCTGCAATTTTTATTCAATAACAAGTGAATATCAAAAATTACAATTATGTATAAAATTTTCTCAAATTAGCGATGTTCCAAGCGCGAGGAATCTCAGTCTCGTCCAACTCCTCTAGTTTATAAGCTCCTCCAGCCAAGATCTGGGTGACTCGGAATGGTCCTTGCCAAGCTGCATCCAATTTTCCCTTTGTCCTTCCCAAGTCAGCTCTTCTAAGCACCAGGTCTCCCACCTGGAAGCATCTCCTGCGGACCGTTTTATTGTAAGTAGCTCGGATACTCCCTCGTACATGTTCCATTTTTACCAATGCCTGATCCCTTTTCTCCTCAATTAGATCCAATGCATCCTGCACTAAAGCTTCATTCTGCTCTTCATTATAGCTCTGCACTCTGTGGGTTTCGAGGCTGACCTCCGCCGGAACAATGGCATCCATGACATATACCAGGCTAAAGGGGGTTTCGCCCGTGCTCTCCTTAGGGTTTGTGCGATATGCCCAAAGTGTCGCACTCAGCTCTTCCACCCATTTACCCCCAGATCTTTCCAATCGAGATTTGAGCCCATGAACCAGGATGCGATTAGTCACCTCGACCTGGCCATTTGCTTGTGGGTGATAGAAAGACGTGAAATGCTGCTGAATTTTCATCTTGGCGCACCAGGCTTTAATTTTAGCCCCCATGAACTGGGTACCATTGTCTTATATCATTACCCTCGGCACGCCAAAGCGACATACAATGGTTTTCCAGATGAAGCCCATTACTGCCTCTTCCGTTATTTTAGCCAGAGCTTCTGCCTCAACCCACTTGCTGAAATAGTCATTGGCTACAATTAGGAACTTTTTTTGAGCTGGAGCCATTGGGAATGGACCAACCAAATCGATCCCCCATTTCGCAAAAGGACAAGGAGAGCTTATTGTCATCAGCTCTTCCACCGTTTGGTGAGTCAAAGGGGACATCATCTGACAATTTTCGCATTTTTTTACGAAACCCTCAGCTACTTTCCTCAGCGATGGCCAGAAATAGCCGGCCCTTAGTATTTTGCTAGCCAGGGCTCTCGCCCCCATGTGATTACCACAACAACCTTCGTGAACCTCTTTGAGGACCTGGATGCCCTCCTCTGAACTCAGACGTCGCAGCAACGGTCGCCCAAACCCACGCCGAAATAGAGTTCCATTGACCAGACAGAAACGGGCATATCTGACTCTTACTCTCGCTCTTTCTCTCTTCTCCCCTGGCAGCTCTCCTTTTCCTAAGTAAGCAATTATAGGAGAGCGCCAGTCATCTCTTTCATTTACAGAACAGATCTACTCTGTACCAAACTCTGCATCCACCTTTAATAACGTTATTGTCCTTTCTTGGCAGTCTACGACCGAACTTGCAATCTTGGCCAAATAATATGCTCTTCCGTTTTCTTCTTGGGGGATCTGTAAGACTATCAGGGTTTTTGTATCTTTAACCAACTCTCAGAATTTGTCTAAGTATTTCTGCATGTTCTCCTCCCTTGTCTCAAAATCCCCATTTGCTTGTTTACAAACCAACTGGGAGTTCACTCTTGCGCATACCTGCTCTGCCCCTAAATCCTTAGCCATCTGGACTCCTCTCAAGGGGGCCTCATACTCGGCCGCATTGTTAGACAGAGCATAATTCAAGCGTATGGCATACTCAGTGGATACACCCGATGGGTCAATCAAAACTACTCCGACTCCACATCCCTGGTTTCCTACGAAGCCATCCGTAAAAATTGTCCACTCTTGCTTTTCGTCAGTAGAGCTGGTAATTTATTGCATAAAATCGGCTAGTGCCTGGGCTTTGATGGTTGTCCTGGTCTCAAACGCGACGTTAAATTCACTAAGCTCAATTATCCATTTGACCAGCCTCCCCGACGCCTCTGGCCTTTCCATGACATCTTTCAACGGCAAGTTTGTCCGCACGAATATGCTATGAGAAAGGAAATATGGTCGCAACTTGCGGGTTGTGCCCACTAAAGCTAGCATTGCTCACTCTATATCCACATATCTCATCTCGGCGTCATGCAAGACCTTGTTCCAGTAATAGACCGATCTCTGCACCTTGCCTTCTTCTCGAAGCAAAATAGAACTTACTGCCTGTTGTCTAACCGACAAGTATAATATGAGGGGCTCCCCCTGGACAGGTTTTGTTAGCAAGGTCATGCCAGCCAAATATTCCTTTAGCATTCTAAACGCATTCTCGCATTCACTGCTCCATTCAAACCGAGCTTTCTTTTGCAACGCTTGAAAAAAGGGGAGGCTTTTCTCTGCCGAGCGCAAAACAAATCGGCTCAAGGCATTGATGCGTCCCGCCAGACATTGCATCTCCTTAACATTCTTGGGCGCCTGCATCTCCATAATTGCCCACACTTTCTATGGGTTGGCCTCAATGCCCTTTTCTGTAACCATATACCTCAGAAATTTGCCAGCTCTGAACCCGAATGTGCATTTTTTATGGTTGAGCTTCATCTTATATTTCTGTAGGGTATCAAAGGTTTCCCTCAAGTCATCCACATGTGAAGTTGCCTTCACGCTTTTTACTAGCATATCGTCTACGTAAACTTCCATGTTTCGCCCGAGCTGGCCCTTAAACATCTTATCCACTAATCACTGATATGTGGCTCCTGCCTTTTTGAGCCCAAACGGCATAACCACATAGCAGTATGTCCCCTTTGGAGTTATGAAACTAACCTGCTTCCAATCCTCCTTTGCCAACCTGATCTGGTGATAGCCCTGTGAGGCATCCATCATGCTTAAGAGTTTGCAACCAGAAGTGGAATCGACCAGCTGGTCTATCCTTGGCAGAGGATAATGATCTTTCGGACAGGCAAGGTTAAGGTCTCGAAAATCGATACACATTTGCCAGTCCTCCTGATTTTTGGGGACCAGCACGGCATTAGAGAGCCACTCTGGAAATCGGATTTCCTGGATATGTTTGGCCTTAAGTAATTTTCCACCTCGCCCTCGATTATGGCCTCCTTTTCAGGCCCAAAGCTTCATTTCTTTTGCTTGACTGGTTTCATATCGGGGCTAATGTTGAGGTGATGCTCTGCCACCTCTGGATCAATTCCTACCAGATCTTGGGGAGACCAGGCAAACACATCCGCACTACCCCTTTGTAATGAAACCAGCTCCATCAGGATTTCCGGACTGAGGGTTGTCCCAACACGGAGGACTCGACTCTCATCTCCTGGGACTACCTCTACTAGCATTAGCCCCTCCTCTCTTTTAGCCAGGTTTGTCCTAGGCTGTTCTATCCGAGCCCTCTTGTTCTGATGCTCTTCCTCATTACGCCTAATGCTCTCTACATAAGTTTGCCTTGACGTGTATTGATCTCCTCTTGCCTCACCTACTCCATCATGAGCGGGAAATTTCAGCTTCATATGATAAATTGAAACCAAAGCCTGGAATTTGCTCAAGGAAGGCCTTCCTAACATCACGTTGTAGGAAGAGGGAGCCACCACTACCAGGAACTGAACAGTCCTGGTTTGTTTAAATGGCTCATCCCCTAGCGTGACTAGAAGGTTAACTACTCCGCGAGGTTTCAGTGCTCCTCCTGCAAATCTGACCAAAGAGGTCGTAACTTCCTCCAATTCCACATCTAGGTCCATCTTTTTAAAGCAATCGTAGAACATGATATCCGCTTAGCTTCCCGTGTCTACGAAAATGCGTCTGACAGTGTAATTAGCTATAGTGGCCGTGATTACCAAAGCATCCATATGGGGAGCCAGGATCCCATCCTCATCTTCTGACCCAAAGCAGACGTTTGGACTCGGGGCTACCTGCCCTATCTCCCTTCCTCTCCTCACTAGATCCCATGCCGCATGGACATATCTATTCTGGGTTTGCCTGGAATGTTTATCCCATTCGCCCCCAGTAATCATTTGTATCTCTCCCCGAATGACCTGGGTTTGCTCGGTCCTTCTTCCTCCGCTCCGCGTATTGTCCTGCACATTCTTGTTCTGCTGAGGTCGGTCATTACTACGATAGACAGACCTAGTTTCGTCCCTTCTCATTTTCACATATTATTTGAGGTGCCCTGCCTGCACCATTCTCTCCAACTCATCCTTAAGGTGCGTACATTGATCTGTGTCATGGCCATATTCGTTATGATATCGGCAAAAACGGTCTGATCGCTCTTTCCTTAGCTTCAATGAGTAGGTATTGGGCCATTTGAGGTCCGGGTTCCTTTCAATCGCTTGCAGGATCTCGCCCTGAGGGGTCGCCAGAGGTGTGTATTTGTCAAAGCGAGGTCGACCTCCAGACAGATCTGGCCTAAACCTTTTCATCGGTGCTCTGCCATCCCTGTCAGACCTTTATCTTTTCTTTTCTCCTTTGTCCTTAATCTTCAGAGCTTCCTCCAAGTGGATGTACTTTTCAGCTCTTTCTAAGAGCTCTCCGAATTTCAGAGCTGGCTTAACAACCAGCGATTTGAAGAACTCACCTCTCCGCAAGCCTTGTGCCAGAGCATTCACCAAAAGCTCTTCCGACGCGGATGGCACCTCAAGCTTTGTCGTAGTGAAACGGTTGATATAGGCACGCAGGCTCTCACCTTCCTTCTGCTTGAGACTGAAAAGCTCTAGCGGCATCTTCTGGTACATCCTGCAACTTGTGAACTTGTGCAGGAAGGCTGAACTGAGTTCATCAAAGTTGCTAATAGACCGCGGTGGCAACTGGCTGAACCACAGCTGGGCCGATTTAGTAAATGTCATCGGGAAGACCCGACACATGACCGCATCCGAAAACTTATGTACAGCCGCTGCGATCTCAAATCTACTCAAATGGTCCCACGGATTCGTGGTCCCATTGTACTCAAAGCTCAGAGATCGGTATGAGGCCGGCACATCGTCGCTCATGACCTCCTCTGTAACTGGAGTACCTCGCCGTACCAGAACCATGCCTGTGCCCTTCATCTTCTTCTTAAACTCCCTCACTTCTTTTTACAAGCTCTGCATCTGCTCAGCCAGACCTGGATTGGTCTGACTTGAGGTTTCGCTATCGGAAGTAGAGAAATGCTCTTCTCTATCTTGAAGGGGAGTCCGATCCATACGCTGGTTGCATGGCGGCTTGGTTTCTGCCAATGGGACCGTTCGTTCTTGCAGTCCACCAGATGGCGGCATTGCCATTTCTGCAAACTTTTTCTCCACAGCTGTTTCCACAACCTTGCCGATGAGCTCGGACAGTTGCCGGAGAAGGGTGTCATTGAACAATCCCCCAGCGGCGGATGTCGGCTCGCCGGAGGGAGGCGGTACAGTGCCCGATCCAGTCATAACTGACGGTTCTACCCCCTCGAGCCTCGTCGTTGACGTCTCTGCTGATTGTGGCATGCCCCATGGCGTGGCGGATTTGGGAGTTCCGCCAAGCTCTCCCACCAAATTCCTCCGTAACCCGTCAGAAGCCATGGAATATACTCTCGCCTTAGCTCGATCGATAATTCCCACAGACGGCGCCAATTGTTTCAGCCCAAAATACCCGACGTAAAAAGCAACGCCTGGAGCCTTGAACACCCACCTGATCTGCACACAAACACAAGTTAGAAAGGACCACCGGTGGTTTTTCGGTGGAAACCTCTCCGATGCTTAAGTCAGTAAGCGTTTGAGGTATTTTCCAGAAATCAAAGAAGGAATGCTCAAGAGAATAACATACCTCTCTCAGCCTTGGGGCTGAGATATTTATAGCTTTCCCTCTAGTGGGGACCCCAACCGGGATCTCAGGGGCACATGCTGCGAATCGGGGGTTGTTACGCAACCGATTCTGACAAGTGGTCCCACTTGTCTCCTTGGTAGAGATTAGAGGGTCAGGTCTGCCCCAATCTTATCCTCCTTTTCTATCGGCAGCTCTGGTGTCAATTTTACCTCAGCATTATCTCCAGAGGTCATCCTCCAGGTCATCCCTGTCAGACCAGAAAAGTTCCTCACACCATGATTGCTTCCGTCACCTCGGCCTAAGAGAGTCTGATCGGCTCTTCCTTCGAGACCAGCCTAACCACGCCTCCTTTTGGCTACTCTGGATCAGGCTTACAGTTCTGATTTACCTCGAGCCAATATTCCGACGACTCTTGGGCACTTTCTGTGGGAGTCCATCCAACATAATCTTTCATGGGGAGGAGATCAGGACTTGCCTTTGGAAGAAGACCTGTTCAATATTACGGGTTACTCCTGGTCCAGCCCTGTTTACCCATCAATCCTACCAAATCAGGTCTACCCGCACCAGGTCTGTCATATTCCTGGCCCATCATGAGTCTATAATAATATTTAATCTTATTTTGATGAAACTCTCCATTTGTATGTATCTCTTTTGTGATTGTGTTGATGATGAGCTAAGGATGAGTTTGATATTTAAAAATTATATATATATACAGAAACACATACTTGAACAAGGTTGTTATGCCATAACTGAAAAGTTATTATTTTCTTATGTTTGAAACAAATGATATGCTTGTGATATTTGGACCTTTTGACTGATTAATCATAAAAACAGTCATTTTCTTTCCTGAGTGAATTGTCATACATGTGAGTTTCTCTTTAGAACTTGCCTTGGTTTTTTCTCGAGGTTGCAAGTGTGTGAATTGATAATTGTTCTGATGATGATTGATAATGGATGATACGATAATAATATATATATATATATATATATATATATATATATATATATATATATATATATATATATATATATATATATATGGTTGGGTTCAAATGAAACCCTATCGTTTATATTTGAATTTAGGGACTTATCTTGACCATTAGATTGAATAATTTTAATGGTTGAGAACATGACATGTCAGTGGTAATTATATAAAAAACTGCATTAAATTAATAAAAAGGGTATTTTGGACATATATCAACGTTTATAAAGAGCACTGCATTGCTCCTTAAAAAGTACAACGGATAAAGAAAAGAAAGCACTACGACTGTGTACAAAAAGCATCACAAATCTTGTATATAATTATTGTTACGTATGCAAATTCAAATTTAAAATAAAATACAAATTTTCAACAAACCATAACTTTCTCAATTTTTATTCGTTTTAAATAAAATATATACCAAATTAATCACATTCTCAATATCTACGATTTAAGATACATATTGCATATTTAAAAATATAAAATAAATGTTAATTAAATTTAAAAACCTGAATATTAAAAGTATCGCATATGACTAATTTTAGCAATACATTACTGTATAAAAAAGCACTGTTATTTTACGAGTAAGAATTTGGATTTTTATTATATAACTAGTGCTTTTATAAACCAATGCTTCTTTAA
>BMAC01000493.1:239630-250393 GCA_014905375.1 Phtheirospermum japonicum
ATATATATATATATATATATATATATATATATAATTAATTAAGACTTATTAAAGTAAGGGCATAGTAGACTTTCTTAGGGTAATTTCAACAATCAATCCATATTTCCAACTTTAAGAAACCTTACAATTTCAAAATATGTCCACTCACAAGCATAAACTCAAAAACTTTTTTGTTTTTAGGAAAAATGGGTCCACATTTTTCTCCACTTTCAACAAAAAGTTAGATTTACAAATACAAAGCCAATATTTATTGTTACAAATCAAATTTATATATGCAATGATTTATTTTTTTTAAGGTTAGCTTCTTGGATTTAAACCCAACTTAAAAGTTGGCGTCATAGCCACCCTTATAGTTTTATAATTAATTAAAAGAATAATGATGAATTAGGAGACACTTGATACATTTTCAAAGGTACCTACGGTCAAGTCCTTATAAGGGTGTGTCTCCTGTAAAATAACTCTAATATCAATCTAATAAATTATAGAGTAAGTGGTACCACTTGAGTTATCTTTCACGTTTTACTTTGCATCACCAGCTTCCGATTCTCAACTAAATTTACTTAAAATCTTGTCCTTCACCATTTTATTCGTCTCTACCATCCACATTACTGTCGCAGCATCGCTATTTATGATCGTATGTTTGTTCTCAATACCTCAATGGTGCAGAAGAAATCCTAAAAGAATCTCAGCAAAACAGAAGTATTTGTAAAAAACGCGTACTCGGAATGGTTTAATTATTAGCCAAATTTTATTCATTATTAGATCTATCACTCTCGCAACCAAAAGGAGAAAGGGAAAAGAAAGAACAAAACATAAGAGAGTCACTTCTTTTTCACGTCCTGTGACTCTTCCCTATACTTCAGTGCGTACATATAAGACATGAAACCTATAATATGAATCCGAAACCATTTATACAAAATAAAAAAAAAAAATAAAAAAAAATAAAAAATATTAATTAATGGGAAGAAAGTTCTTTCTCTTCCAACCCAATTTCCTCGCCAGCTGCAAGCCTCTTCTCCTTGTACACATACCATCTTGCATTAACCAAAAAGATAACCAGATTCAAAATGCTCAAAACCGCCAACAGCCAATAGAAATTATACAGCCTCCCTTGATTGAGATTATCAGCCAGCCAGGGCTTATGCTCGCCAGTCACCTTGTGCACTATACTCACCAGAATAGAACTCACAAAGAACCCTAGCGAGAGTGTACTCAAAAACAGCCCCGTGCTAATCGTTTTCATGCCCTTGGGACATTCCCTCAAGAAAAAGTCGAGCTGCCCCATGTACGTGAGGGCCTCACCGGACCCCACTAGGACGAATTGTGGGACCAGCCAGAAAACACTTAACGGCACTGTGCGGTTGGTCAAGACATGCGTCTTATTCGCCACTCTTAGTCTCTTGATTTCGGTCAAGGCCGCGGCCACCATGGCAAAAATGGACAAGAATAGGCCGGCGCCTATCCGTTGAAGAGGGGTGAGGCCCTGCGGGTTCTTGAATATTTTCCGGAAAATCGGGACGAAGATACGGTCATAAATAGCGACGGTCAAGAGGATGGCTGCGACGAAGAAAACGGTGAGGGATGCAGCCGGGATTTGGAACGAGATGCCGATGATGTGGCGGTCCATGGTGGTCGCTTGTGAGACCGAGAATGTGGTCATTTGGGCATAGACGGTCCAGAAAAGTACTGTGGTGGCCCACGTTGGAAGCATTCTTAGTACCAACTTCACCTCTTCCACATCGGTTAGAGTTGAGAGGCGCCATTTGTTGACTGCTGTAACGGGAACTTGTTGAGTGTCCTTAATAGCGGCCTTGTCAAGAAAACTACAAGGAAAAACCATAATCAGATGATGATGAACAAGGAAAAACCATAATCAGATGATGATGATGATGATGATGATGATGATGATGATGGTGGTGGTGGTGGTGGTCGGTGCCGATCTATATATTTCAAAGTTCGAGTCCAAGTGTAAAATTTGGGCTATAAGGCCATCTCTATCAGTTTGCACTCTGCACTAAAATAGTGTAAAATCTGCACAACAATTCTGCAGTTTATACTAAATTTTGCACTAAAAATGAATATTTCATTATATTCCTCATTTTTTATTTTTTAATCTTATATTATTTTGTAATTGGTGAACATAAATCATATGTAATTTTAATTCATAATAATAAATAAATTTAATTAGATAAGGCAAAATAAAAATAACATTCATAATAATATTTAAAAAAATAAATAAAGTTACAAAAAATAAAATCATGATATCTTTGTACCGTGTTTCTTGATATTTCACAAGATGAGAATAAACCAAACAAAAGATAAATTAACAAGGGAAAAAAAAAGAGTTTAGCATCTTTGTACCGTGTTTCTTGATATTTCAAGAGATCCAATCGTGGGAATAAACCAAACAAAAGATAAATTAACAAGAAAATGGGAAAAAGAAAAAGGTTTAGCGCAACTACAGTATTGCGTCAAATAAGAAATCACGCCATTTTGGCGTTTGGCGTGAGAAATAGCGCAGATGGCCTAAAGGAGTTCTTTTTTCTTTCGGAAACAAGATAATTCGAGTTTTGAAATTGTATATAATTATAAAGAATAAGGATGATAAATATATTAATCACCCGCTTGCATGATATGTGTTAGGTCAGATTGACCAGATACTATAAAATATTGGTGTTTGTACTGTAATATATTGGTTTTTGTATTCGAAAGTATTAATTTTTCATAAATCTCTGACTCGTGCTATGATGTATTGGTATTGGTTTCTTATTCTAATGTATTAATTTTTAAATTATAATGTATAAATAAAATTTTTGGTCTAACAGATGATCCGTTAGTTCGCACTAACAAGAGTTTGCCCAAAAAAAAAAAGAGAAAACCTTCTAATTTTGGACTTTTTAAAATGCAGGGGAGTTCGCCTCATCCGTCTCGTTACAAGGCCTACTCTACGGTGATGGAACACCACATGTGATATATGTGGATGTAACTTATTCCCTGTAGTTTACAAGAAGTATCGTTTAAAAAAAATCGCCCACGAAAAAAAGGAAATTTTTTTTAAAGTTTATCAGAAGAAAAACAAATCTTATTTGTTACCTTCATAAAAAATATTTTTTATTTTTTAAATGATTTAAATGCCCACAATTTTTACTTATCCCACCAGTCCATTCAGATTTTCCCTTCATCTCCTCCACTTGTGGGACTAAATAAGATGTCTAACTCGTGTGTACGAGATAAACATATTTCTATTTTTGATTTCTGTATAGTACACGATATGTGTAACTTATATATACGGAATAGACATATCCTTCATCTCCTCCACTTGTGGGACAGTAAATAAGATGTCTAACTCGTGTGTACGAGATAAACATATATCTATTTTTGATTTCTGTATAGTACACGATATGTGTAACTTATATATACGGAATAGACATATCGTGTACAATTTTATACAATTTTTGGATTTTGTGGATATTTTTTGTAGAACACGAATGTTTATCTCGTTACTACATATCGTGTATTGTAACCCCAAAATTCTAGTTTTCTTAGTATACGATATGTTTATCTGTTTTTAAAAAAAAAAAAAATTAAAAGAAATACTGGCGAGTATCAGTCCGAAAGCAATATTAAAAAAAATATTGGTTCATCATATCATCTCATCGTCAGATAGACGATGAAAACGATGATATGATGGACTATTAGTAGGGACTCCGTCGTTCGTTCCAGCCACCCCGTTCGATGCTAGTACATCGAGAGGCCTCATGCCACCACGTCCTGGTATACCTTAGTTACTGGGGGGTTTCGGGGAAGACCTATGTGGGGAAATTTTTTGGGTGTGGGATGCTCGTTTAACCTCGGTATTCATCTCGTTCCTTATTTATACGAGTTAAATAATTTTAACTTAATTTTTGTAAGTAATCAATTCTTTATTTCAATATATTACCCTAATAAACTCTATTATTTACCAGGATACACAGTGACTCGTCAGAGTTACCGAAGATCCTTTGGTTGATCCACTTGTCTTGTGTACACCTCGATGGGTGAAAGTACGAGCATATTCCAAAACCTCATCATCAGTTGTGGTGGCCAGAGTTTTTGGTAATTAAACTAATATTATTTTCCAAAGTTATTATATATAATTCTTTTTTATTAATCAAGTTGTTTTCTTTTGTTTAGTTTAGTTTGCAGAGGCGCTGTTATTGGGAACCAAGTGTATATTTTGAGGAGGTCGTATTGCGTAACTTCTACAGTTTTGTGGCTGCCTTGTGGCGCAGCCGTCTCAACAAGTGGAAGGCGAAGTGGAGAATGGAGAGGAGGGTGCCCACGTGCGTCGGCGAGGTAATCTAGAGGAGATGGTTGGTGTAGCTCGAGAAGCCAGAGAACAAGAAGCAGTCTGAGCAGGCGAGCAGGAACATTATGAGTGAGACTAGCGGAACTGATGCTGGTATAGCCAAGCACAAATGAGGGTCTCGAACTGCGATTGGTCATGCACGTCAGCTCGTAAGTATAATTAAAATATGTTTGCAAATTTAACTCGTAAGTAATTAATTAGCTCATCATTAGTGATAAATTAAAAAAATAATTTAAATATTGTATATAGCGTGAGGTCTGGGTAGGGAATCCAATGCATTCGAGCTTTTCTTGACTATGCACTTGAGATCTGACGGCTCTTTCACTAATCCTCAATCACAACAGACTTTTGTAAGTGTTTTTTTAGATGTAATTAATATAAATATATATCTTTCATTTCTAATTCTCGTCGGTAAGTTATACATCAATCAAAATATTGCAGGAGGAGTATCAGAGACGTCTGGAGAACACGGTTTATCTACAGACCGTCGGGGTGAAGAAGGGACGTCAGTTTGGCACGAGATGTTTAGAAACTCTTCCGGCTTCGAGGATTTTCAGAGGAGGTACCTCCTCTGTTCCTAATAACCGTGTCTTGGAGCTCCAGACGCAAATGGAATTCTTGAAGAGCCAGGTCGAGAGTTAGCTCGAGGCAAGCCAGCAAGCACATCGGGAGCAGCTCCAGGCGAGCGAGCGTGCACATTAGGAGCAGCTCCAGGCCATGCGTGATGAGCATGCACGCCAGCAACTCCAATACGAGGCGGCTCTCCGTGACCGAGTGATGCAGGAAGTCACTGCAGCGATGAGAGCGCGACATCGACGACCGTCCTCTGTTGCTCCAGCTGATGATGATGATGATGATTGTGTGGTGTAGTTGATTTAGAAACAAATAATATTTATATTTGGTACTTTATTTAAACTTTATATATTATAAGATATAATTGTTAATTAATTATATTTTATTTTTATATTTTTTGAAAAATATAAATTAATTTTCGTATTGTATTATTGATTTGTGAAATAAATATAGATAAAATTATCAAAAAAAATAAAAATAAAATTTTAAAATAAATTTATTTGAAAATGCTGATGGGCGGAACTTGTCAGCAAATGCTGGTGGCTAAGACCCGTCAGCATTATTTAAGTTTGCTGACAGGCGTTACCCGTCAGCATTTGCTAATGCCCGTTATCATGCTATCAGCAAATGCTGACGGGTAAATTAATCCCGTCAGCAAAACACTTGCTGACACCAAAATGGAATGTGGATGAGATGATGAGAGTTTACAATAATTTTAAATTGATCGGTATAATAATCTTTTGATCAAATTTATATTTATAAAAATATTTTTTATGAATCTAATAGTAAAATATATATATATATATATATATATATATATATATATATTAGTTTAAGTAGTCAACTTATGACTTTCTCTTAAAAGGAATAATATCGAAAGGTCAATATTTTTAAATGTTATTGATTTGTCAAATTGAGAGGGAGTAATATTTCTCATTATCTAACATCACAATAGTTTTATATTAATAAAGAAAAATTAAATTCGTGCATCTTTGTGAAGATATGCATTATCCATTCCAAGTATTCCGTCTTGTTACTGAAACTTGAAGCAAGGAACGGAGACCCTATTGGACTGACCGTTGGACCAACTTTAAGCAGCATTTGCTCATAGTATATACATTAAGATTCTGCAGACTGACATTTAGATTTATGAAACTATATATTTAAAATTTATGGTTCTGCACATAGTTCAATGAGTCATGACAAAGTTTCACCGTTCCCCAAAACTATATACTAAATATAACATTCGGATATGTCATGTTCTCCATTTTAGTAATTTTGCAATTTCTTGGAATCGGAAACAATCATAAACTGCTTTATTTGATTTAGCTATCAAAAGATGGACGTCATGTAGTGAAATTTCCAGCTTCAGCCCCACATGGGCCAACTAAAATGGTTGGCATTTTGTGGATGATTACATATATAGTACCATATCATTTCAGTTTGCAATTAATGCACCCCTATAATTAACATCTCCTTTCAAAATTATAATAATACTGTGAAACTAACTACGTTACTCTCAATCGGTAGAATTTTAAAAACAATAGTGCCAAAAACAACAGAACATCTACTTATTTTTCATTCATCTTCTAAATTCTGTCTCATGAAATTAAACTCCTTATTTTAGAATTCAGGACCGAGAAAATAATAATAGCAAAACCCAAAAGATTGAGCTAGTACCACAAACTATTTTGAATTATACATAATACATCAACATAATGTTGTGTTTCCCATGACTTAATATCTACAACCACCAACTCATCAATAATAATAATAATAATAATAATAATAATAGAGTTATATGATTCTTCAAAATAATACTTATTAGTCCGAGGTAATTTATATAAAAAAAATTGTTCATTTTAGGACATAAACAATTTGTGGACCATCCATTTCAATTGTTTTGTTACCGAAGATAACACGTAATTATCACCATAAAATTTCATAACCAGATAATTAATATGTCAAACCCTTGTGTTAGGTCAGATTAACGGGTTATGACCCATTAGACCTGATCCAATATTATAATGTATTAGTTTTTGTACTGTGATATATTAGTTTTTCTACTGTAAATTATTAGTTTTTCATAAATCTCCCGTATATTGATTTTTTACTATTATTTATTATTATTTTTTTATTATAATGTATTCGTTTTTGCTCTATAATATATTAATATGAAATTTTGGCTTAACGGATAATCCGTTAGTCTGGCCTAACAAGAGTGTTGCCCTTGCCCCCGTCTAAAGCTGCAAATGAGCTAAATATTTTTAAACGAAACTCTTTCGAGCTTAACGAAAGCTTGTTCGTTTAGTATTTCATCCGAAATTAGGCTCGTTAGTTGAACGGACGTTCGTGAACATTAATTTCATATTAACTTTATATATTTTTATATATTAGTTCAATATATTTTTAATGTATATAAATAAAATATATAAATATAATTTAAAAATTCTCTAAAACACTAGAGCTCTAACTATTCGAACAAATCGAATTATAATTACTGATTAATTCAAACAAGCTCATTAAAATGGCGAAAATGAAAAAGTAGGAGCAACAAAAAGATGAACTGACCGGAACTCCTTGGTGTGCGGTAATTTTTGCTTATTCTTCATCTTTTGATCATCACCAACAATATCATCAATATCGAACAAACGCGAAGAGTCCGAGGGCAGCTCCAGGTGTCTTTTTCTCAAGGCCGCCACGAACACCGCGGCGATCTGCGTGAGCGGGCTGCCCACGAGCTTCTTGAAACGGTACCGTTTGGTCCCGGACAAGAAAACCAGCAGGCCCACCAGAATGGCGCAGGCACAAGTCCCGTACCCCCATTCTCTTCCGAAATTGTCCTGAACGTACACCAGGACGGTCACCGCCGCCAGCGCCCCGATGCTGATGAGGAAGAAGAACCAGTTGAAGAACCTCATCATCTGTTTCTTCTCCTTCTCCTCGGTTTCGTCGAACTGATCCGACCCGAAACCGGAGACGCTCGATTTCAGGCCGCCGGTGCCCAGGGCGGTGAGATAGAGAGCTAGGTAGAGGACAGCAAGCTGTTTGCCGCTCGCCGGAATGCAGGACTCGCCGCCGCCGCCGCCGCATTTTGGTGGCCGAAGGCCGGGGATTATGGTTGATATTGTCAAGATTGTAACGCCCTGATCAAGAACCCAAAATATAAGAATAAATAATAGATATAATTAATTAAATACCAACCAGGGCCTAGTAGTTCGGAGATTCTTAAGAACCAAGATTTTGGAGGATACATAGGGAATTCCTTTCTATTTTCCTCATCACAAGGAACTCAAATACACAAACATTTTTTTTTTTTAAAATTTTATTTTAAATACTGATATTTTTAACAGATCTACTGAAACAGAGATTACACCAACTTACGGTTGCTTGAACAGTGGCAAAGATGGCAATGGTCAGATACCTGCAAAAACAAAGTTAAAAAATCATAAGAATAAAAAAAGGGAAATTCAAGGAACACAAAAGCTGAAGTTGAAGTGAGAAATCATATGTACCTTCCCAAGTAGGTATCAGCAATAAAGCCTCCAAGCAAACAGAGCATGAAAGAAGTGCCAAGAAAGTTGGTAACAGTATTAGCAGAAGTAGCATTGCCCAAATGCATGGTGCCCTTCAAATATGTCACAAGATTCACTGCTATTCCCAGCGTGGTTAGCCTCTCACACACCTCAACCCCTGCTCACCCAACAAATCATAACAAATAAACAAAAAACAACACTCATTTATATAATTAGAATGGAATTGAGTTTGAGGGACGTACCAAGAATCATGGCGGCGCAAGTCCAGCCGCCGGAAAATGGTTTGACGGCGCGGCGGCCCTTGTAGTCCCAGGCATCAGGGAGAGTTTCAGCCTCATGTTTTGTTTCAGGAAGATATGCCATTTGTTTGGATTTAGTTTCTTGGCCCGTGAAAATGTAGCTGTGATGATGGTAAAAAGAGAGAGAGCTTTCTTGGTTGTAAGAAAAAAGTTAGTATTTATAGCACAAAAAGGGAGAAAGAGTGGTTTAGGTGACAGGTGATGGACTTTGAAGGGGCAGTCTTCCAAGTATAGCTGTGGCCGGGAAGGTTCCATCTAAGCCTCACCTCCAGAAATATTTCACGTGAACTCACAAATACTCACACGCATCTTATGTATAGTGTGTGTGAATTCAGATAAATTGCTATTAAAACATCCTAAAATTGAGATTAGGACGTCATACGTTTTTTAACCAAAATTATTTGTTAATCGTGATGCTCTGAATTTATACGCAATCACGAAAACTGTCTCTTATTCTTAATTCAAGAGTCGATCAAATTATATAGTGCGTGTATGTGTTTGCTTTGATTGCATGTAAATATGATTGTGTAATTGTAAGAGATATCGAGAGGTTACTTATAATAGAAAATTTATCCAATTTGAACTCCCATTAACCACTCTTAAGTATTCACGTTATATGTGCCCTTAATTATAATTAATATATATTATATTAATTAACGTCTCCTTTTCAGATATGATCGTCGAATCTTCGCACTATAACACATAACTATCGATCCCTTGGTGCGATATAAACAACAACAACAATATTATTGATTCATACATGCAAATAAGTCGTGTGATCCACGAGAATATGAGATATTATGTTATTAAATGTAACGCCCCGATTTCACTTTAGTTTAAAAATAATTTAGATTTTTAAAATAATTAAATATAAGAAATCTTGGCGTCACAATAAATGTCAAATTTCGTAATTTTAATATAAAAGATCAAAAGAAAATAGAAAATTTTCTTTAGGTTCAAAATTACGCAACGGAAAATAACATTCATAATATAAATATCTAAAACTCCACCAATGGAAAATAATTTAATAACACGCATTTATGTCTAATTCGACTTGTAATCAAAACAATAAAATAATTTAAGAACATAAATTCAGTGTCAATATTTTATTCATTTCCTCGTCTCCCATTCACTCGATATCGTCGTTGGTACCTGAAAAAAAATATCGTTGATTTGGGATGAGCTCAACAAACTCAATAGTTACACCGACATTTCCATGCAAAATCATACAACTCAAATATAGCACAATTAACCATAGAATTCGCAAATTTTAACGTCAAAAAACAGTTGACTGCAGCTAAAACGCGGCGAGTTCCTCGATGACACTTTAGGTCATAGGCACATAAGGCCCCTGATTTTAATCATTGGGTATAGCACGCCGGGATGAACCCGATGACAACTTTTGGTCACAGACAACTTTAGGTCTACGTCTATATTAGATTTTATAAACATCGAACTTCATGATACACATAGCACGTAGATTTAAGCATGTAAAATTGAACATAGATAAGTCGGTGGTCCCTACCTCGTAAATATTGTCGTGGAAATTCGATTTGAATGCACGTGGTTGAATCCTAAGTCCCCTTAATGCTCGTCACCTAATCAATTAGAAATATATATATAATTAATATATATATATATAATATATATATATATATATATATTATATATATATATTATATAATTAATTTTAGTATTATCATATTTAAAATAATAATAATAATAATAATAATACAATATTTATGATAATAATAACAATAATAATAATAATGTTAATAATAATAATATAATAGCATTAATAATTTAGAAGGACTGGAGTGCAGTTTTAAATTATGTTTTGGGGCTAGATAGGGGGTTAATGGAAATCTGGGGGCTCAATTGAAAAGGTGGAAAGAGGCTGGGGGTCAATTTGCAAGTTCTGGTAAAATGGGCTGGATAAGAGGAGGATTTCAGCCTAATCCCTAATTCCCGTCTGCCCCTTTTTGTTTCTTTCTCCCCAATTCAGGA
>BMAC01000493.1:253100-302400 GCA_014905375.1 Phtheirospermum japonicum
TCCTGAATTGGGGAGAAAGAAACAAAAAGGGGCAGACGGGAATTAGGGATTAGGCTGAAATCCTCCTCTTATCCAGCCCATTTTACCAGAACTTGCAAATTGACCCCCAGCCTCTTTCCACCTTTTCAATTGAGCCCCCAGATTTCCATTAACCCCTATCTAGCCCCAAAACATAATTTAAAACTGCACTCCAGTCCTTCTAAATTATTAATGCTATTATATTATTATTATTAACATTATTATTATTATTGTTATTATTATCATAAATATTGTATTATTATTATTATTATTATTATTTTAAATATGAAAATACTAATTATTATTATATATATATATATATATATATATATATATATATATATATATATATATTACTTGTTCTTTTATTGTGAGTCGATTAAGGTTCTCTATAATCGATACACATTCTCATTGACCCATCTTTCTTCTTAACAAAGAGGACCGGTGGCTCCCCACTGGTGAAACACTCGGTCGGACAAACCTAAATCCAACAACTCTTGGATTTGTGCCTTTAGCTCTTGAAGTTCCTTCGGTGCCATCCTGTAAGGTGCCTTTGAGATAAGAGCTGCCCCTGGTGTCAAATCAATTGTGAACTCGACTTGACGACTGGGCGGTAATCCTGGTAACTCTTTCGGAAAAACGTCCTTAAAATCTCAAACGATGGGCACTTCGTGCGGTGTCACCTCGACTGCTGGATCGTTCGCCAAATTCACCAGGAAACCTTGGCATCTCTCCTTCTTCAGCAGTTTCATGGCCTTCATTGCTGTTATCACTTGTGGCACCGTCTTGGTCTTGGCTCCAAAGAACTTGATCTCTCCACCTTCTGGGAGTTTGAAAGTTATTTCTCTTTRGCGACATTGTATCTTCGCTTGATACTTRGTGAGCRAGTRCATTCCTAATATCAAGTTGAAATCCCTCATTTCGATCACATACAAGTCAGCCTCGAGATTCTTTCCTCCTACATCGATCTTCACTCCCTTATCCATCAAGTTCGTAACCATTACGTCTCCGGATGGTAAACCAACTTCTAAGGGTTCCTCTACTCTAGTGCTCTTAACTTCAGTTAAAATCACGAAATTTCTTCGACACAAAAGAGTGCGAAGCACCCGTATCAAAAAGCACAAAAGCAGGAATTCCCGAAACAGTCAACATACCTGTTATAACTCCAGAATTCTCTTCAGCCTCATTGCGTGCCATGGCATACATTCGAGCATTTCCTCCATTAGTTGGTCTTGGCTTTGGACCTCGCCCGTCTTGTTGCCTTTGACCAAACACGGTGCAGAAAGGCGCTGTATGCCCACTCTAATGGCAGCGGTAACACTTTCCTTGTCCTCTAAGGCACTCTCCGAGATGCTTCTTGCCACAAATTCCGCACGGGATTCTATTGTCTATCCCTTGCTGAAAGTTCCCGCCACCAGTCTTCTGCTGCTTGCCATGGTTGGAACTTCCTCCTTCCCACTTCCTCTTGTCCACCGAAGCCGTGGGTTTAGACTTCACCTCATCCATTCCAAGACTTGACTCCACGTCTTGGGCTCTTTTAACCATCTCCGAGTAAGGAAGGTTGCCTTGTGCTGATAAGATACCCGCTAGTTGAGCCCTCAAACCTCTTTTGAACCTCAACGATTTCTTCAAATCGGTGCCCACCAGGTGCGTAGCGAAACGGCTCAACTGGTTAAACTTTCTCTCGTATTCAGTGACCGTCAAGTTCCCTTGTTTGAGATTTAGGAATTCGGTCTCCTTCTGATCGCGATACGAGCGCGGGAAAAACTTCTCCATAACCACCGTCTTGAACTTGTTCCAAGTGAAGGCGTCTCTCTCTGCCTCCGAACAGTTTCTCCAATAACCTTCCCACCAGTGGTCAGCATCTTCAGTTAGCTGAAAAGTGGCACACGTGACCTTCTGCACGTCGTCGCACGCTATCATTCGAAAGATTCTTTCGAGTGACCGAAACCACTCCTCCACTGCGTCAGGTCCATCTCTCCCATTGAAAGTTGGTGGTCGGTACTGGCGGAACTGATCCACTGCTTTCGAGTTTGTTACCTCCATTCCCCAAACCGTTATCTTGAAGGCGTTGGAAGAAGTAGTGAAAACCGTATCCATAGCCTCAACGGTTGTTTGGTCGAAGTGGGGTGGGTTTTCTTCATTAACCCTGTTTCCGTTTCTTCTTCCTCGGTTTGACGCCATAACCTAATATATCATCAAAGTGTTTACTTGGTTAATTACGATATATCTCGCTTAATATACGTCGTAAGATTTGTAACTTGTAACCACCACACACCACAGAAAAACACAAACTAGAATTCAGCGAAAAATTAGCAGAACATCAACCATTCCCTTGATAGTAGCAATATCATTTTCATACAAACCAAAAGAAAGTAGTAATCAAACCAAAACCAAAACAAAGTTCAAAAATAGAGTCCAAAAAACGAAATCAACGTACGAGGAAAAGTAAATATAAGGTACTCAAAGTCAAACGCAAAGAGGGCAAGAGGCCATCAATCTATAATGACGATTGCCTTTCTCTTCCTCGAAGAGCCTCCTTCCTTCGAGGGGTCGTCACTGGGTGGCTTAGGTCTCGGACAACGAGGAGTGGTATGCCCCAGTGTGTAACAACTGTAGCACGCTACTTCGTACTCCCCTTTCTCTTTCCCTTTAGAAACCCCTTCACGGTTTTCTTTGGGAATCTCTTCTGCCGATAAGTCCTCCTCTTCCACTGGTTCACCACCCTCAATATCATCCTCTTCGGGATCTTCTTCAGGCTCCTCCTCGGGATTCTCTTCGGGATCCTCCTCGGGGTCCTCCTCTTCTTCCTCTGCGACAACCGCCGAGGCTTCTCCCTTTGACCCTCCAACTTCTTCCTTCGTGGTTTTCGTCTCCTTGGGCACCTCCTCCAGTGGAAAAGTAGATAACCACTCACCCACTAAATGGTGGATGAACCTCTCGTAGCCGACTACAATATGAGGACCGGGAAACTGAATCCTCGCAAGTCTAGCACATAAATAGTCCCCTCGGTGTCTCCATTGCATCGGTAGTCGCTCCACCGTGTGCTGAACTGCCTCGAGGCCAGTAGTGGCACTCCCATCCACTTTGGCCAAGAGCCACAAACGGTGCTTGGTCAACAAGTAAGACCCCACCGTATCAACCTCCGAAAAACCATAATTCTTGAAAGCCTCCATGCCTTGGAGTGTCATCATACCATTAYCATRAWCAACCAATCCCAAGACAAAGCAATCACATCCATAGTATAAATATCCATACCCAATACAATGCAATCATGGTATAACATGGAATTTAAACAAATGATTAAGCAATTATAATGAACTTTAGTACCTTGAGTATATCGACAAATGTTCGACGAGGAGGAATGAAGATTATTTAAGCAACCCAAATATTTATTTTATAAACTTTTTGATTTTTAAAAACAAAACGAGTCTACAGAACCAATCAAAACCTTGGCTCTGATACCACCTTTGTAACGCCCCGATTTCACTTTAGTTTAAAAATGATTTATATTTTTAAAATAATTAAATATAAGAAATCTTGGCGTCACAATAAATGTCAAATTTCGTAATTTTAATATAAAAGATCAAAAGAAAATAGAAAATTTTCTTTAGGTTCAAAATTACGCAACGGAAAATAACATTCATAATATAAATATCTAAAACTCCACCAATGGAAAATAATTTAATAACACGCATTTATGTCTAATTCGACTTGTAATCAAAACAATAAAATAATTTAAGAACATAAATTCAGTGTCAATATTTTATTCATTTCCTCGTCTCCCATTCACTCGATATCGTCGTTGGTACCTGAAAAAAAATATCGTTGATTTGGGATGAGCTCAACAAACTCAATAGTTACACCGACATTTCCATGCAAAATCATACAACTCAAATATAGCACAATTAACCATAGAATTCGCAAATTTTAACGTCAAAAAACAGTTGACTGCAGCTAAAACGCGGCGAGTTCCTCGATGACACTTTAGGTCATAGGCACATAAGGCCCCTGATTTTAATCATTGGGTATAGCACGCCGGGATGAACCCGATGACAACTTTTGGTCACAGACAACTTTAGGTCTACGTCTATATTAGATTTTATAAACATCGAACTTCATGATACACATAGCACGTAGATTTAAGCATGTAAAATTGAACATAGATAAGTCGGTGGTCCCTACCTCGTAAATATTGTCGTGGAAATTCAATTTGAATGCAAGTGGTTGAATCCTAAGTCCCCTTATTGCTCGTCACCTAATCAATTAGAAAATATATATATATATATAATTAGTATTTTCATCTTTAAAATAATAATAATAATAATAATACAATATTTATGATAATAATAATAACAATAATAATAATAATAATGTTAATAATAATAATATAATAGCATTAATAATTTAGAAGGACTGGAGTGCAGTTTTAAATTATGTTTTGGGGCTAGGTAGGGGTTAATGGAAATCTGGGGGCTCAATTGAAAAGGTGGAAAGAGGCTGGGGGTCAATTTGCAAGTTCTGGTAAAATGGGCTGGATAAGAGGAGGATTTCAGCCTAATCCCTAATTCCCGTCTGCCCCTTTTTGTTTCTTTCTCCCCAATTCASAAAATCGGCCAGACTTTCCTCTTCCTCCTTCCTCYGCCGACGGCGATAGCACCTGGCGACGGAAATTTGGCGGCGGCGTTCGGAAAGTGGTGCGACGGCAACTGTGGGGCGTCTCCYAGGCGCTAGCGTTTTTCTTCCCCAAGGCCGCGAATGGACGACGGCGGCCTGGGATTTAGCGTCTTAGGGGAAGCGCGTCGACCYCAACCRAGGGGTTGGAATGCCGGCGACTGGCACTGCGGGGCCGCTSGGCTGGACTCYTTTACGCTCMGGTGGATCGTCTCCTTCACCAGAAAATCGGAAACAAACGGTGGTGGTGGTGTCGGTAGTTAGGGGCGGCGATTCGGAGCCGGCCTTGGTGGTGTCGGCGACTGGAAGTCGGGTGGCGGTTCGGCTGCGGCTGAGCGGCGGTCTCCGGCTCAAATGGCAGCACATTTCCGATTGGGTGTCTCTTGCGGGTGCCTGCAATCGTCCCTTTTTCCAACAGCGACAAGATGGCGATGATGGGGGTTTTGGATGTCGGGTTTGCTGGATTGTCCGTGGTTTGGTTGTGGTTTCGGACGTCGCTGACTCGGCTACGTGGGGTTTGCAGGTGGTGGTGAGGTTGAAAATGTGGGGCTGTTGGGGGTTGTGGAAAAATAAGCCGGGAGTTGTCGGGGTTGTGTGGCCGTGGTTGGAAGATGACGTTGGCAGGGATGAAAATTGAACAAAATTCACACCAAAAAAATATTTACCTTGCTTGCGGCTAGGTTTGCAGAATGTCAAGAAAAGTGAAAAAGCTGTAGATGATTTGAAGACGGATGATGAAAAAAAATGGAATTTGGTTTATAAACCAAAGATGAACTTAATTTAGGAAAGTTAGGGTGGGAGTTTAGTGGGCTCGGTTTGTCGTTGGGCTCGTTTCTAAAGTCCAAAAGGAGTCAGCCCAATTGACGACTTCAGTTTAAATCAATTAATTCTGTGAACGACCCAATAATATTTTTAAAGTATTAAAATAACTATAATATGAATAAATTATAATAATTTTAGAAATTGAAATTTATTTCATAGACGACTCAAAAGTATTTTAAATAAATAAATAAATTACTAAATAATTATACTAATTTCTTAAAAGTTGATAATATATTTTTATTTGAAAACGAACTATAAATTCGCTTAATTAGAGTTCTTAGATTATTTAAAACTAAAATAGGAAGTCGTATTATGGCGACGAGCTTGGGATTAGAATTATATTTTTTTTATGCATGATGATAATTAAATAAATAAATAAAAATGCATTGGACGTATGGATGTTACATTAAACTAGTTAATGTTATATACCAGCTCAACAACACTACAAGAAATTTGAGGTTCAATGACGATACATATCGTCATTTAAAGTCTATTTTTTCGTCACTGAAAATAATCGATGGCGAAATTTGAGCGTCACAGAGGTTGTCACGGTATGACTGTCATATTAGGTGAAAGTGACAAAAAAAAACTCAAACGCGTCACTAAATGTTCGGTTTTGATGACGCTGATGTAAATTGTCATCACAGGTGATACTATTTGGTGACGTTGAATTCGTCACGTAAGTGACTGAAAAGTTGTGACTCCCACAAGTGTCAAGTCCGAACACCAAAATCTAAACAGCACCAAGGATTTGGATAATGTTCAGTATCATGAATGTAGGGGTTTTAGACATTACAAGCAGGAATGTGCCAACACCAAGTGAAAGAGAAACCTAATTTCCATGAGTTATGGAGAAGATGAGGAAGAACCAAAAGAAACCGAAGAGGTTTCCGCCATGAATGTTTGTGTTATCTAAGATGAAATTGATAATGTGAATAACATTTGGTGTTTTAACTCGTTCACTGTTAAAGATACTGATGATAATGAAGATTTTGGCGCCACCTACGAATAACTTTATGAGAATTAGTGAAAACTGGCTCAAAAAGCCAATACTCTTTCTAAGGAAAATGAGAGACTGGCATGCACGGACAAAGAACAAGAATCTATTGTCTTGCGTCTAGAAGCACTCCTAACCAAACGTGAAGAATAACTTGATAGAGTAAGGTCAGAGCTTTCAACAGCTTTACTGACCGTAAAGAAACTCAACACAGGAACGACCAAACTTGATGAGATCCTATCTATTAGATCCACAGTTAAACATGGAATAAGATTTGAGGCACCTGTTTTCCTCAGAGAAGGTGACAAGTCTTCAGAAGGATCTGTTTCAGTCAAGAATTCCAAACATAGAAGACGTAGCTATGTGTGCCATCATTTCTCATAACCAGGACACATCAGACCATTCTATTATAAGCTCAAGTAAGAGAGGGCACCTGCCTCCGGAGAAAAGACACTGCCACAAAATATTTGCTCCAACACAAAGACTAAGACTGCTCACAAATCCATAATGGTGTGGGTGAGAAAGGTTGCTAATGAGTGTAATATGATTTACATCTCTCTTAACACTAGTACAAAAACAGGATTCAAGAACAGGGAATTAAAAACGCCTCAGAAGGCGGCGTTCTTAAATGTCAGGCGGTGGCATTTTTGTAATAATAGTGTCACATACGAGAACGTATTTTTCAAAGACCTTCTGGTATACTGGATATCCAAAATGTCGTTAAAAGGACGTTCTCGTATGTTAAATATCAAAAACATTTTTAAAAACAATGTTCTTGTATTTTAAATATCGAAAACCTCTTTAAAAAAGATGTTCTTGAATGTTGTACTATTAGGAACGCCCCTCTCAAGGACGTATTGAATTAAAATTTATCTTTAATTAATTAATATCCATTTCATCACTTTCATCTCCTCGCTTGCCCGAAAAAACGCTCCCACCTTTCATCTCCCCGCTCGCCTGCTCCCCATTTTTTTCCAATTTCTTCAAAAAAATTTTAAACTTCATCGTCTCCGGTGCCGGTTAACCAGATTAATGGAGCCTTACCCTCCGATGGTCTCAACCTTCCTACCCTCACATCAACCCCAATTCGAACAAGCAAACCCCCCTTGCGATTTTGAGCGCCGATCCCCTTTTGGGAAAAAATGGCGATTCCTCGTCCGGCGGCTCTCCAGTTGAATTCCACCCTCACAGACCTTCGACACTTGCTGTAGGTACTACCACGGCCATCAATTTCATCAATCGCATCCCAAATGATTCCAATTCAAATCGCGAGGTTCGTTCCCCTTTTGGGAAAACAGGCGAAATTCCGGCCGGCGCCTTTCCCGTTCAATTCGGGTTGTACAATCCTTCCCTACACCCAGTCAAAGATATCCCAATTTTCAATTTCAAAGAACATGGCTCAATTGACGAGGTGGTGTCAGAAATCTTCCCCCCGGCCCGTCAGCCCCGACAGTCTCCCCCCGGTCAAATCGTCTATCGAAATTGTGTCGGCAAGTAAGGCGAGTAATAATCGCACTCTTGGCTCTGTTAACAGGTCCCTCAACATTCCGGAGGCCGTCTTTTAAGTCTCGGATCACGTGCAAGCCTCATATTTCGAACACGCCGTGGTTAAGGACGATCGGCTCTGATTCTAGAGTGGGATTTTGCCGTGGTTAAGTCATTTTTCAAGTCGACGAGGTGTGATTTTGCAGGGGAGAGTTTTAGTGAGTACGAAGTCTATTTGATGAAATGCGTGGTGGTAGCTGGTCAGGAGCACGTGCTGGGTGAATTCGGGAGAGGTTTGGAGAACGGAGAGCTTGAATTGGGGAGGAGTTCTATTAAAAACGCGCTTTATGCGTTAGCGGAGATGATTGAGAAATGTGATGCAAACGGAGGGTGTAGAAATGAAGGCTTGGGAGACAAAGAGAGAGAGGCATTGAGGTCGCTGTTGAAGATGCTTGGAGAATTTGAGGAATTCTATGATTGTATTGGTGGAATAATCGGGTTAGTGTTGATGATACTTTCCTTTGTTGCTTTGTTGTTTTTTATATGTTGTTTGTATATTTATTTGATTTTGTAGGGTTATTAGAAGAAGATAATATAGTAAAGATTATGTTAAATTCATTGATTGCATAAAATAAGCTTCGATACAAAAATTTATATCACGGAGTCGCCTAAAGGTTTCACGTAGCTATAGTCACGCATAATTATTACCGAAAATAATAAACTTATGGAAAACACAAACTTAATAAGAATTTATTTTATTGATACGCAGATTTTTGTATGTTTTTACTGAGCCTATCATTTATCTCTATCTGAGATTATTAACATAAACTTATGGAAAATATTTTTATTCAGGTTGATAAGTCACTAAGGTTACTGAAGGGAGGAAAACATGTCCTGCAAGGTGATGGCTGTTGAACTTAATGGATATAGTACATACTTTGTCAAGATTGTACTGAGTCTCTATAACTGTTTGTGCTAATTTACTACTAAATACATTTCTATTTGGTTATACAAGGTAACTGATAGTATCTATTTATGCATGTATTGCTTGATTTGTCGCGATTTTCTGGTTCTCAAGAGAAACCTGCTGCAGCCTGTAAGTAAGATCCTGATGTCTTTAATGGGAAATTTGAAGGTCTAATACCTCGTTATTTTTCATTTTGAGTTAAATTCAAGTCATTTGTTAAATATCTTAAATTCTTTGTGATTATGCATCTGGTAACCTAGATTTTGAATCAATTTTCTTGAACTCATACCAAGATAAAGTAATGATAGTGATGAGACAAAGTGATGACAAATTTGCAATTTCCTCAGCGTATGTTGAAGCGTAATTCCCTAATAAAGATTACATTCTCTGATATATAAAAGCTTTTGTGATATTATTAATAAGTGAAAACCCCTCGTTTATATATTTCATATTGATAGTTGAATCCTAGTATGTTCTTATTAGTATGCATCTAAACATTAATAAGTATAAACGAGGGTGTTTCTTGAGGTGATATTGGATATTCTGCTCGGTGGTCACCAAGTCAATCCACCGACAATTAAACAAAAACAGCAGAGTTCCTTAGGACAAGTAGTTGTTTTGTTGTCATAAAATGTTGAATTATGCACGAAATTTTTGTGTGTCTTAAAAAAATAAAAATGTTATAAGATAACATGGCATCTTCATTCCAGACCTGATTATCTGTTTGTGTGTGCGTTTGTGTCTGTGTGACTAAATAATGCTTTTGTAACCAAGCAAATGATTACTGGTTTCACCCATTCAGCTGGTAGTGAGCTCGAGAAAGCGATATCGTGCTACAACGCTATCAACCCGGCCCCAATTTGGGCAGTTGCTGAAAACTATCGTTTTGAACCTGCCTTTGTGGAGGTATACTTGGGTTTTTGTGCTTGGTAAAAATGATTGTGTTTTGTGGTCACCTTTCAATAACAACTATGGATTTTACAGGGCAGAAAACTGATGGCTGAAATTGGAGACGTTATTAATATCCATGTCATTATTGAAGGATCAATGAATAGCTCGAATCCATATTATTCAAGTTCTTGGAGGCGCGACTTTTCTGTGAGTGTCACTTCATAAATTCATATATACATATATATATATATATATATATATATATATATAAAAATTAATCTTTGAGGGATCTGGACCAAGAGATTTCCTGTTTTGGCAGGGTGGTTTCATTCTATATATGGGTGTGCATTTCATTTATGGGTTAAGAATGGTAAGTTAAGTTCGTCCTTTTTTTCCGAGTGATTATTCTTGTGATTTCTTACACTCATACAACTTTTAAAAAATGAGTGCCATAATTCATATACGAGCTCAATTTCATTATCTCTTGCAATTCTCCACTGGACAAAGTAATGAACTTCACAAAACTAACTGTATTAAAGAGTAGATATGTTGGAGAACTTTATTATCTCTGTAACTCAAGTCCACTCCAACTGTTTATTTTTAAAAAAATTATAATAATAATAATTATTATTTATTTTTGAGATCCTCCTTTATTTATTTATTTATATTATTACTATTATAAATTTTCTTAAAACTGATGTGATTATATGGAAAGCTGGCTGGATGTGAAATAACTTCAGTGTCAGCCATTACCTCTCATGTGGATTCAACTTTGCCGCCCCCTGATCATATCTCCTCAACAATGTAAGCTTTTAATGAATTGAGCCAATTTATACTCTTTCTCTCTCTCTCTCTCTCTCTCTCTCTCTCTCTCTCTCTCTCTCTCTCTCCTTTTGTTTTTGTGAACTCTAGTTGAAATTTAGCTACTTCATGTATCTCACTGTTGTTCCTTTTTTAATTGTCGCCTTAGACAACTGGAAAATGGGAGTTTTGGAGTTTTTGTGGTGGTGGTATCATCTAGATCTCCAAAGGTATGGGTTACATGCATACTCACTATTCTTAACATTATTTCATCAAATTTTACTATCAAATATTTACAAAAGTTGCACTGTTCGACCCATAGGTTCTGTGGAGAATTGTGGGCTTGAAGGGAACATTACAAGTTGAGCGAGGAAGCAAAGATGGGAAGCATGGATACACAGTAATTTTATTCATTTATTTTATTTTCTTCTCTCTCTCTCTTCGGTTTTTTAAATGTATTACAATCAGTGCTATTCATTTATGGATGTAAACTTAAATTTTTTGGTTCGCGATTACGATTATAGGTGATTCTTTTTACGGCTGATGGCCAAAGCAAAAGCTGGTTCTACCCATTCAGTGGGGTGACTGATGAGCTTAAAACTTTTTTGTCTGATATTTCACTGGCGTCCCTAAAGGTAAATGGACATATGATTGTGCAATTACACAACCTTCTATCTCAATTATTTGCCTCTTATTACTATCTTGAAGTCATATTCTTTGTTTGAAAATTTCGTGATCGTTGACTTAATTAAGTTAATTTTGGCTGGTTTCAGCTGACTTGGTGCAACTATCAACTATGTATATTCTCTTCTTTAAAAAAAAAATCTTAATTTTTTTTAAATGTGAAATATACAATTAATACACCAAAATTATTATTGTTTCAGCTAGATATATGAAATAAACAACCTGTGATTAGTAATATTTAACTAGAAGTGACTGATGAAAACCTATAATCTTTCTGGAGAAAGTAATATTGTAATCTAATATTAATTTATTTAATTTTTTGCATGTTACATTAACCATCTTATTTATGATGCAATTGCTGTAGTTTTGCTGTAGTATATCCTTCATTTCATTTATTTCTTAATTTGTTTGGCAGAATGATGGCAGCCACGAGGTTGAGCCTCGCCTTTCATTTGTTAAAGGTGCCCGAGATGTTGCTGTTTTGGATGTAATGCTTGAATCTGGAAAGAAGCAAGGTGTACCCATTCAAGTTAAAAGATTTTAGGGGTTACGTTTGGATGGTAAAAGTTTTTGAAACTAAATATTTCAAACTAACAGATTAATTAAGTTTGTTCGGGTAAATCCCACTTTTAAAGTATTACCGCATAAGTATTACCGAAATTTTTTAAAGTGAAGCAACAGAAGAGCGCTGAAGCTGGTACCATTCCAAGCTTCTACAAGAAGGTATATCTTGAAATTGGGTGATTTCCTATGTTAARGTTKTGTACTTCTTCTCCTGAGCACTTGTACATCTGTTTCGTAATTTCAGAAACCCGAAGAAGGTTCCATCAGTCATAGGGTCCAGAGGCTAGCAAAGTATCGGTTTCTCAAGGTATTTGGTCTTAATTTTTGTTTCAACCCGTAGATCTGATTTTATTCCAGTGCCAATATTATATTAGGTTAACATCCTTGACTTTGAGTGTGCAAATTAGTCTGTTTTGTAGCTTTTGGTGTAYGTTTTTGTTTCCTGGTTTAAACTAATCTGCCTGCACRCTTATGGGCGAGTGTGGGGGAATTTGTTTTTCTTTCAGTTCATTATCAGTTGTTTCTTGCAGTAGTCATAATTGAACAGTACTTCAGCTTGTAGACTGTCAGGAGCTGCTTGAATATACTTGGTTTTTGATCCACGATTAAAAATAATGATTTTCTTTAATCAGGAACAATCTGATCTGTTGCTGAATGTTGATGACCTGGTTGTTATGTGGGTTTGCCTGAGGGAGAATTGTGTTATCGATGATGCAACTAGTGCTGAAAAGGTAAGTCATTGTTCATCCACATTTTCCCATTTTCTTTGGGTTTCTCTTTTGATCCTCAAGCGCAGTTGCCTTGCATGCCTGGAGATAATAATGAATGTAGTCCATAAAAAGTGTCTATTCTGATATTAGTGGAGTATAAGTTTTTATTGAAGATCTCTATTTGAATAGCCTCCAGTGAGTTACTTATCCAACATGCATCATCACATGCTCCCTAAATATGCGATTCAGTTAATACTAAATTGGTCATAGCTCACAATGAGTTTTATGTTATCTAAGTGTTGCATATTTTTGAAATTCTCCTTCTCTATGACTTTCATGACATGGCCAACATATCTGATACTGAAGAGAGTTAATCAACAACCTTCAGTTTCCAAACTTATCTATGCTACTTTCATTTCCACATATATGTGAATATAAGATGCAATTAGTACAAAACTGGTTATAGCTTGCAAGTCGTGTACACGTTCCATATTCCATATTATTGTATGAATTGCATTAAATTCACCTTAAATTTGGTGAAATTATTTAGGTGGTGCCATAATGCTGCAATATGTATTTCATGTTTCTATGACTCTTGGTTCCGTGATATAGTCTTCCCTTTTTTCTTTTTTACTATATTTAAATTTCAGTTTTTCATTTTTGTTATCTATGTATTTTTAAGTTCACAACTTCAAGGAAGCTGAGGCTTGTTTATAATTGGTCAAATAAATTTATACTTGGATGAACTTCATTTGTAATTGTGCAGATGAACTATGAGGACTTCTGCCACATTGCCTCTGTATGTACTGAACAAATAGACCTCGAACAACAAGCTCTCTATATTTCTTATTATCCATTGATTTTTTTCCCTTCATTATTTTCTTTTATTCCCTTGTGTTGTTTGTATTGATATATTATGATAATTGTGTATTATTATGATTAACGACATGTGTTGTTTGATCTTGGGATTATATAAATAAAATGTGTTTTGTGAATTAAATAGGTAGTAAAATTGTAATATATGAGCAGGCCTGGAAAAGTGAATCTGGAATGAAATATGATGTATTTGTTGGCACCTGCTTTCATTTATTTTTTTTTATTTTTTCTACTTTCTAGAACGGTTATTCAAAAACCCATTCTGGAAAGTATAGTTTCCAGAACGCCTGTTTTAGAGACGTTCTGGAAAGTATAGTTTTCAGAACGCCTGTTTTAGAGACGTTCTGGAAAGTATAGTTTCCAGAACGCCTGTTTTAGAGACGTTCTGGAAAGTATAGTTTTCAGAACGCCTTTTTTAGAGACATTCTGAAAAGTATAGTTTCCAGAACGCCTTTTTTAGAGACGTTCTGGAGAGTATACTTTTCAGAACCCCTGTTTTAGAGACGTTCTGGAAAGTATACTTTTCAGAACGCCTATTTCTAGAGACATTCTGTAAAGTATAGTTTCAAGAACGCCTTTTTTAGAGACGTTCTGGAAAGTATAGTTTCCAGAACACCTTTTTTTTGAGGAGTTCTGGAAAGTATAGTTTCCAGAACGTCTTAAAAAAGGACGTTCTGGAAAGTTATTTTCCAGAACGAGCGAAACCTGTAAAACTGACTTTCTAGAACGGCTGGAATTTTTTTAAGAACGTCTCTGAAAATCGTTCTTAAAAGTCTGACTATCAAGAACGCCCTGCTGAGGCGTTCTTGATTGTCAGACTAGCAAGAACGGCTCCATACAGAACGCCTCAGCAGGGCGTTCTTAATTTGCAGAAACAGGCGTTCTTAAAAGTTGTTTCTGCACTAGTGTAAGTCTAGTGTTGAAGGCTTCTGGTACTTTGATAGTGGATGTTCTAGGCATATGGCGGGATATACAGAATACTTGACTAACATTGTCCAACACAATAGCAGCAAAGTTTAATACGATCGTGGTCCACATGAGCAGATTGCTGGAAAGGTTACCCTAAATGTTGAAGGACTGCCCAAGCTTCAGATGGTACTACTGGTTAAAAGATTGGATGCTAATCTTGTAAGCGTCAGTTAACTGTATAATGATTATCTATATGTAAATCAGCTGACATTCGTGTGAAGTATTTGACAACACTGATCAATGCATTCTCACTGGCATACAAACCACCAATAACTGCTACAAAGTAAACATCAAAATATGGTGTCGAAGTGTACAACCTTCATAATCTGAGCTGTGGCATCAAAAGATGGGGCATGTTAACTATAAGATGATGGGGAAACTGGTCAAGTCTGATGCACTAAGAGGTGTCCCTAAGCTGGTAATCAACAAACCATCAGTATGTTGTATCTGTCAAAAGGTTAAGCAAACCAGAGTGTCTCATCCTGTGATCCAACACTTCAACACCTCTTGTTGTCTAGAACTTCTCCACATGGATCTCATGGTTCCAATTGAGGTAGAAATCATTGGTGGTAAGAAATACTCATTTATTATTGTTGATGACTTTTCTCGATCTATTTGGATTGAATTTCTTCGTGAAAAATCTAAAACTTGTTATTGCTTTCGAAAACTGCCCGTGTCAGTAACACATATTGTTTGCAAATCGGCAGAATTAGGACAGATCATGGTAAAGAGTTTGATAACTCATATTTTCAAAATTTATGTGACACATATGGGATCTCCCATGAGTTCTCTTCTCCTGTTACACCCCAACAAAATGTCACAGCCGAACGTAAAATCGATCTTTACAAGAAATGGCACGAACCGTGTTAATCTCCAAAAACTTGTTAAAAACATTTTGGGCTGAAGCTCTTAACACTGCTTGTCACATCTACAATCGAGTCCACTTTAGGGTTGGTACCTGTGAAACTTCCTACGAAATTCTTATTGGAAAGAAACTAAACCTTAAGTATTTTTAATTTTTCTGGTTGTGTGTGTAATATTTTGAATGACAGGTCTTACTTATCAAAAATTGACTCAAAAAGTGACAAGTGTGTGTTTTTGGGGTATTCGGTCAATAATCATGCTTATAGAGTGTTTAGTCTTAGAACTCGTACTTTGCTTGAGTCTGTGAATGTCAGGTTTGATGATTGAATGGGTATCTCTGGCAACTCAGTTGAGGATGATGTGGTTGAACTTGTTCAAAGTCCACAATCCAATCCTTCATTCACCCCAAGAGAATCCTCTGGCACTGCACCTGATGTCTCTGAAAATGTTGCAACACCTGAACCAACATCACAGACCCATGCAAATTCAGATGAAGAATCCTCTTAATTTGAAGAGGATCAGGATGATGCAGAAGTAATAGTGGCCTCTGATCCACTTGATAAGGACATTCCCTCCAAGATACAGAGGAAATGTTCCACCTCTCAAGTTATTGGAGTTGTGAACAAAAGAAGTACTCAGAAGAAACGGATTAACTTCAAGGAAATAGTAAAACTTGTATGTATGTCATCATGATGTTCAATAACCAAAAGTTCTTGTTTTGTGTCTTTTGCAGAGCCTAAGAAAGTGGAAGAAGCTATCAGATATGAGTTGTGGATAAATGCAATGCAAGAAGAATTTGATCAGTTTGCCAAAAATGACATATGGGACTTGGTACCGAGACCAAGTACAGGAAACGTCATTGGAACGAGGTGGATCTTCATAAACAAAACTAAAGAGTTAGGTAACATTATGAAAAGAAAAGCAAGACTTGTGGCTCAGGGCTTTAAGGTATAGATTTTGATGAAACATTTGCCCTTGTAGCAAGGATTGAGTCAATTAGATTACTTCTCAAAATTGCTTGTCATTTGAGCATTACTCTTCACCAAATGGATATAAAAAGTGCTTTTTTGAATGGTGTTTGAAATGAGGAAGCATATGTTGCGTAGCCTAGAGGTTTTGAAGATTCTCATAAACCTCATTATGTTTACAAATTAAAAAGGACCCTTTATGGCCTTAAGCAACTCCCAAGGGCTTGGTATGATAGGCTGACTCAACATCTTCTTCAAATGAATTTTAAACATGGTGAAGTTGATAAAACATTGTTAATTTTAAAAAGAAATCACGAGATTCTAATTGCTCAAATCTATGTTGATGATATCATGTTTGGTTCAACTTGTGACAAACTTCTGAGAGCCTTTGTGAAAAGCATGTCTACCACCATTGAAATGAGTATGGAAGGTGAGTTATCTTTTTTCTTAGGACTGCAAATTAGACAGTATAGCAATGGAATTTTTGTGTCACAAGCTAAGTATGCCAAAAATCTTGTGAAACGGTTTGGTCTTGAAAATGCTAAGCACATGAAAACACCCATGGGGTCAAGTCAGAAACTGTGTAGAGATGATTTTAGTGAAAGTGTTAATCACACAGTGTATAGGAGCATGATAGGAAATCTTTTGTATTTAACTGCAAGTCAACCCGACATCAAGTATAGTGTGTGTTTATGTGCTCGTTATCATTTAATCTTAAAGAAACTCACTTAAAGGCACTAAAACGCATACTTATGTATGTAGTTGGCACCTACAATTTAGGAATTTGGTACACTAAGGATACTAATTCTAATCTTGTTGGACTGAGTCTGATTGGGCAGGTGATGCTGATGATAGGAAAAGTACGAATGGGGGTTGTTGTTTTTGATAAGAAATAATTTTGTCTCATTGTATAGCAAAAAACAAAATTGTGTGTCCTTGTCAACGGATGAAGCCGAATATGTAGCTGATGGTAGTTCTTTTGACCAACTGCTCTGGATGAAATAAATGATAGAGGAGTACGGGATACAAAGTGATGTTCTTACTATCTTGTGTGATAACTCAAGTTCCATTGACATCTCAAAAATTCCACTACAACACTCTCGAATAAAACACATAGACATCAGACATCATTTCATTCAAGATTTGGTTGAGAGAAATATTATGAGTATTTAACATATTGGAACTAAACATCAACTTGCCGATATATTCACTAAAGCATTAGACTATGAGGGATTTTCCAGATTAAGGAAATCTCTCGGCTTACGTGTTATTTAAAACAATGTTACTGGATATATGCTGCAACACCCCTAGCAACATCAGCTGCATCATACTTTTTCGACATGCATTCTTTTTATTTTTATTTTCATAATACATATTAGATCTTACGTTAATCACAACTGAACGAAAGTATTATGTTTCAAGTGTGATGTCAAAGGGGTTTGAGAAATTCAAAACTGACAATTGTGGGTTGACTCTCGCAGAAACAAGTGTTTCTCTCGAGGCCTTTAAGAAAAATTGATGAACAGTGGTTTGAAGGATGTCCCAGCCATCTATTTATGGATGAAGATTTACCATGATAATTATGCAAAATATCAAGAATCATACTCTTGGATTATTCTTATGCTAATTAAGTGGAGCTTATATTACTCCCGAACATAAAAATCCTCAAACATAAATGACATAGTCATTGATCGAGTTAAGGACTGTCAACTCATTGAGTTTGTTGTTTGAATATCAGCTCCAATACTATCACCCAAGGACCAAAATCCTACTGCAGTTGCAAATTTTACAAGCTTTTCTATTTAGTAGGTAAAACTTTTAGACATACAATTAGGACATGTATGTTTGGTGAATTTTGATCTTATAGTTCCTATAAGTGAAGATATGCTCATAACTATAGTCTGTTTTCCCTTACTCAAATCTCTTTATCTTTTGTTGTCTTATTGCCCAGTGGGTAATTATCAAGGTTTTGTGGATCAAAGGTGTTTATGCGCTTGCTTGAATCGAGTCGGTTTTGGTTCAGTGTTAGTGGGTTTTTTATTAAGGGAGACTGGGCTTAGACACATCCGTTTTCTTAGGCCTATATTGACATTTTTTTGTTATTAATTTTTTTTCCACCTAACACACTAACCAAATGGTTGAGTTCTCTTATGATATAAAGGTGTCAGGTTATTCTCCTGCTTCTCGAAGAAATTTCACAGAAGAGAGATATCAAATTCAACAAGCCAGTTTCTTCTCTTTTCAGAAAGATGAGTCCAAAGAAAGCGAGTTCCTCCAATAAATCTATCCACTCGCTACCTAAGACGGTGACAACACCAGACGTTGGTGCCAGTACTGCTCTCTTCTAAGGTACGTGGCTCTCGTGGAGCGAGTATAGAGTCACATCTACCATTCGAACTGATGTTTGTGGATCTGCCCTAACACCATGCCCTAATTCTGAGAAATCAACAACTTCCAATGAAGCGCGTCTTCCCGATCCGATGGCTGACCTAGATCTGGTTCCAGTCTCAGATCCGACTGAACCACATGCCACAATTTTTCCAAGAAACCCAGGCAATTAAATCGACATTGATAATCTGCTAAATTTGAAGTTCATTATTGAGACATTTGGGAGAATCAGGAACCCGCTGCTGAAAAAACCACGACATCTTCGTGGAGTAGAGCCTGGATACATACCAGAGGCAATCTCAAAGAGCCAGTCAAGTGGTAGTCGGCGAGTTCCTTTGGAGAGCATGACGTTTGTGGAAGAAGGACTGATATATGGTATGGACAGTGATGACCCCGACTATACTCCTCCGGAACGATCAACTGCATCAAAGCAAGAAATTCCAACGACTTCTTTTTTCACTGACTCTGAAGACGAACAAGTGAGCCAGTTTAGAGATAAATGGCACCGACTAACTCCTCAGAATATGGTGGCACCTGATGCTGAGCCAGAGAAGACAGTAGGAGAAGAGTTGATGAAGATGTTCCATTGGCGTCTATGCTGCTAAAATTACGAGAGTCGAAGAAAGTTGCATGAGCTACCTCAATCTCTGTGCCCTTTGCATTAATGGATCTAAGTCCACCTTCTGCTGACTCTTCCTCACGCTCGAGTAAGTCATCTAAAAGAACTATCTCAGTTGAAGACACTGTTGTTAGTGAAAATACTGGCACACCACTACCATGTAAGGATTCAGAGATGCCAAGTTAACCTCCTACTGCTCCAACCATCACCACAAGCCTCTCGTCCAAAAGCTCCACTACATCAGATAACTTTGATGATGATGATTTTGAAGCTGTTCAGGAGGATCTTGAAGAACCTACTAGTGATGATCTGATGGAGGCGGGAGATGAATCAAACAACATTGACTTGGAGACTCTGATGATGAGGAGTTTGAGGTAAGTAAAGCTTTTGCACCCCGTTTATATACTACTAAAGCTAGGGACCGTTTCAATGCATTGCACAATCGAGTGTTAATAGAAAAGGAGAGTGGGTTTTAGACTTTTCGAGAAGAAAAAATTGAATAAACTCTTTAGCAAAAAGGGTCTGACATCCACTGTGACAACTCGTATGTCGTACCTAAGGAAGGCTGTTCTCGAGTTCTATGTCAATATGCTTCCCTCGATATCAAACCAGTTGTCTGAGAAATACGACAAAGTTTTTATGTGAGAAAATGTTATTCATTCACTCCTTCTGTCATCAAAATTTTTTTTGGGACTGAGGACTATAAGGAGGGAGTCACCGTGGATGACTTTGATGAGGTGGCCAAATTCATCACTGGTGGAAGAGTACCAAAGTGGTCCAAACATTTCCTTAACTTTCATCTGAGCTCTCTGTATTCTATCCTGCATAAGGTGGCGGTGAGCAACTTGGTGCCAACTACGAACACAACAACAGTGACCCAACATCAGGGACGCGCTCTGTTTCAGATAGGATCGTGGATGCTGTTCAATTTTGGTCAGACTGTGTTCGATTGTGTAACCAAGTTTGATGATACCACGACTAACAAAGTTAGCCTACCTTTTCTCTCTCTCATTTACTCGGTTTTGGCTGATCAGGGGTTGCAGAGATATGGTGAGGAACATTTCAGTGTAGATCCTGGTTTCTTTGGGCTTAAACATAAGCATTTTGAAGGTCCATATTGCATTATTGATCTGCCTTTGGAGTTTTCTGATGATGAGAACCAGGGTGCTGCCTCAGCTCGAGATGTTGGTCCTAGTGTGACTGACACAACGACTAACATGCTTACCTCTATCCCCATTGATGTTTTTGATTTACAGGTGCATCTGAGCTTAATTGATTAGTAGATTGAAGGAGCCCAGGCTCATCTTGATGGACTGGTGACTTTGCGGACTTTCTAAACGAAGGTGCTCCTTTTGCATTCTTGTCAAAAAGGGGGAGAAGATGAAGGCAAGAAGCGGGCTGCAGCAGGCAAAGGCAAAGGCAAGAAGAAGGTGGATAATGACGCGGATGATGCTTAGCTCTCATAACCACCCCGCGGTGGTTGATGAGGAATCGAGCTCATAGTAGCTGAACATGTAACAGTGCTGGCCAATGCTGTATTTTTATCTCTTATATTATTTTTCTAAATTATTTTGAATGTACATTTAAACTTATGTTTGGATGGATATTTGATTCTGAATTTTTGTTTGATTAATCGTTTGCTTATGTTAATCTATTAACTGTGTTACTATCATTCACACTAACATTTTGGCAGCCCTCTACTATTCAGGGGGAGTTTGTGACTATATAACTCAAGAGGAGTTGTCTAAAGTATTTTTTGTCCAAAAAGGCAAAAGGGGGAGATTGATAAATTTTTATTTATGATGATTACTTAGATTAGATTCCTATTAATTATTTTGTATAAAAAAGTGTTATTTCCCCTTCTGGACACTTGAGTTAGTTATAATGTTTAGTTGATTAATCTAGCAATCATTAGTCAATTTAGAGGCCACGCATACAAGGCGGTTCAAATTAAGTCTGCCTCGAAATATACATATGTGGCGGTTGTGATATCTAAACCACCTCATATTTATAAATAATAAAACCATCGAGTGGCGGTTGTTAATAAACAACCGCCTCTAATAATAATTATGAGGCGGTTCCTTGAAACCCACGTCAAAAAATTTTGTTCTCGCACTGGGTTGGTAAAGAACTACCTCGAAGTATTTTGGTCGGGTGGCGGCTACCCAAAATACAGAAAAAAATGAAAAAAACTGCCGCACAGAAAAACTTCTTTAGTCACGGTAGTCTTAATAACCCTCTAATATCAAATTCTCAAAGACCACCCTAAACAACCACTCGCCACCACCCAGTAATCAGATCCCATTCTCCTCCTCTCCCCTAAATAATCCTAAAACCCACTCGAAATTATAAATACCCCATTAAAACCAATAGAGTGAGAAAAAGAAAAAAATAAAATAAAATCATCTACCAATTCTCGAATTATTTTCTCAAAACTCAGGTTAAGCTCCGCCTCAAAACCTCGTGGGGTTAGGAGCAAAGCATCCCAAAGGTGGTGCATCTCGTTGAGCTTGGAGAAGCATTGGAAACCCTATTTCTTTATCTTGTCTTCCCCACAGTCCCCTGCTCTATAACATCTATGCTCAGGTATTTCGCTCCACCACAAATCTCTTCTTTAATTCATACTAAACTTTGTGTAAATTATGCTAACTTCCTTTTTTTAATATTTAAGTTTCCATTTTATACGTAATATATTAAGATATTGTTCATTTAATTCATATATGTTTCTCTACTATCGAAGTTAACTTTATTTTTTTTCTTATTTGTTTAATTTTAACTTTGAGTTTTTTCTTGGTGTTGTTTTAGATGCAAAATGACTTCACTAAGGATAGAGTAAATGCAATTATTTGCACATGTGGAAATTTTAATTTCCCTTACATTATAATCAGAAATCAAGATGATTCATATCAGTGTAAAAATTTGAAAGAAGGGATAGTTACACAATTTAATTACCACATTCATATTTTCATCATATTAACATGAAAAGTCTACTTGCAAGGAATAAAAAATCAAAAAAATATTCTATGTTAAGGGTGATTGCACTGTAAGTTGTTGCTTGTTTAGAAAAAATATGCTTCTTGAATTTCTAACTCGTTCATTTCACATATTATTTTTTGTTTTATTTATATGGATATAAGTTTATCCAAATGACTGCTTGAAGGTGAGATTTGGGCTAAGGGGTAATTGAATTTTATTTTATTACTTGAAATTATGAGATATGTGATTCATATGTTATTCCTCAAACTTTTTTTTTGTTTGTTTTGCTAATCCATGTTCTTACAAACCAGATTTATGGGTTTTTATGTGTATATTGATGTAGATAGCTTTAGGAAGTGATTCTAATTTTTTTTGTACTTGATGCCATGGAAGGCTTTGTTTAAAGCTTATAATGTCTTAATTGGAGCTGCCAGCTGATCATTGAAACTACTCTATTTACAAATCATCTATAGCAATACTTATAGAAGCACAACAAAACATTAGATTGAAGAAGCAAAGAGATATGGTAGCTATGACTTGATAGAGTGGTCAATAGATATTGAAGGCTCTCATTCTATCCTTTTCTTGGCTGAGACATTTGGCAGATCGATCGGGGCATTGCTATCAAGCAAATTTTTGAGTAAAAATGTCACTGTGCTAGATAACCGATTTTGCCTAGACAATGTTATGGTTGTGAGCCCGTAGGGTGCCAGAGCGGGTGAAATTGGCAAGGAAGAGGGGATGGCTGGTTCAATTGAGGATAAAAATGCCATCTTTGGCTTTGCAGGTAAGGGAGAGCATGGAGATGATAAGAAAGAAAAAAAGGAGCGAGCTGGGTTATTGGATTCAGAAGAGGAATGTCGGGTTGCTGGTTTGTGGGCCTAAATGGGCTGCAGTAATCATTTTGGATTATTGGGCTGATTTCTAGTCATGTTATTTAATTATTGCATTAGGTTATCTTATGTTAATGGTTCCCCCCCATGGTTAAATAGGGAGAGAACATTTGTGGAATGGCAAGCAGAATTACATTATCTCTACCTACCTATTCATCTTCCCTAATCTCCATTCTTCCTCCATTTCTTTATACGATTACATTTATTATACATCAAAAATTGAACAAATTACATTAATATAACATTTGGTATTCAGAGCCCATCCTTCATTGGCCATTGAAGAGGGTACAAGACTGAAAGATCAGCAAGAAATGCAAAAGAAATTTGAAATCAGCTTCCAGGCAGGAAATTTGAACAGAGCAGCTAAAGATCAAGAAACACATGAGCAATTTAATGGGATCAAAATAGAGATGCAAGAACTAAGAACAGGTTTCATTAAAAAACTTGATCATCTCACCAAAACCCTAGCAACCATGCGGTTACAGCTTCTAAATATGGGCAAGGGAAAGGCACAAATTGAAGAAGAATCCATTATGGGATCTCCCTACCCAGACCAGGCTAGTAAAGGAACACATTCAAGAACACCAACAACATCTAGAGGCAGAGTAATAATGGAGCAACAAAACACTCAGATCATCAACCCCCGGCCTAAAATTGATTTTCCTAGGTTTGATGGTCTAAACACTAGGGATTGGCTTCTTAAATGCAATGGGTACTTTAAATTAATACCTAATATTCTTGATACACAAAAGGTCACATTAGCCACCATGCACTTTGAAGGAAAACCTGCCCAATGGTTCCAAAATTATAACTCAAGGGGTGTTGACCTCACATGGCCACAGTTTATTGAGGTGATTTCTGCTAAGTTTGATGAGCTGAAGGATACCAAAATTATTGGGTAATTCAACAAGTTAAAGCACGGTGGGTCATATGATGACTATGTAGAGAGGTTTGAAGAGCTGAAGGCCTGTATGCTGATAATGAACCAGAGGGAGTATATACTGAGGAATATTTTATAGCAAGCTTCATTAGTTGGCTTAATGAGGATTTAAAGGCTTTTCTCAACATGTTTGAACCTAACACCCTTCAACAACCATAGAACTAGGGAGGAAGTAGTTGTTTACCTTGGAGGCAATTACAAAGAGGATTAAGGGGCCTAACAGGAATTTTTCTCCTACTCCTTACCCTAGTCAAAAAAACACTAACCCTACTGTCCCAAATCCATATAAACACACCTTTCCTACTCCAAGCAAACACCCACCCAAACTACTCACATCTGCATAAATGCTTGCAAGAAGAGAGAGAGGACTCTGTTATAAATGTGATGAGAAATTTATGGTTGGACACAGGTGCAAACACAGGGTGAACTATATGATGATGACTGAAGAAGAGGAGTTGGCCTACTCCCACACAAACATTACCTTTGAGTAGCTCAGAGTTGAAATGATTCATGTTGAAGAGATACAAATGTCATTAAGTTCTATTGCAGGAGAGAGTGGTCCCACAACCATGATATTTGTGGGGTATTGTGGTGGCAAAAATCTACATGTGTTATTAGACTCAGGGTTCACTTTGAGATTTGTTAAAGAGTTAACTGCCAGGGAACTGGGGTATAATTTGGGATCCACTAAACCTATACTGGTTAAGGTGGCTAATGAACAGAAGTTGTTGAGTTCTCAACATGCTAAGGGGTTCACATGGAAAATGCAGAACTACATATTTAGGTACCCCTTGAGGCTCCTGCAACATGAAGGCTGTGACCTTATTCTTGGGGGTGACTGGCTTAAGGAGAATACCCATATTGAGCTAGATTACAAGGATATGTTAGTTATTGTGAACCTTGGTGGAAAAAGAATCAGGTTGAAGGCTCTGACTAATACAACTCAATGTCAACTTATTACAGAGCATTCCCTCTTTGTATTTCTACACAATGAATATGAGGAACAAGTGGAAGGAATATATGTGTTTCATACCATTAAGCATGATTCAAGAAGGATAAGGAGCAGTCTGACCTGTTGGGAAGGTATGGGGATGTTTTGGTGAGCCAAAGGGGCTACCACCAGTAGGGGAGTTGAACATTAGATAATTCTTAAACCTGGGAGTGTACTTAAGCATCAATACCCCTATAGGACCTCCCATAACCATAAGGATGATATAGAAAGGATTGTACAAGAGTTCTTCTTCTTCTTTTATTTTTTGTAATAATTCCTTTATTGGCTGGCTCGTTTAAATTGAGGCTTTTTACATAAACCAACTGATGTGATTCACTGAGTAATCTGGTATATCTACTACTAAATAGAGATCAAGGCACTGCAATAACATTTGACACTGGAGGAGATACAAACCAGACAAATGCAATTAGGAAATGAGGTAAAGATGAATCATCTTAGATGATGCAGAGTTGAAAATCATGCATTCTTAACTAGATAGCATAGGCATATTACTCATTAAATTGTAATAATTTTACAAGTTAAGCAAATGGCGGAAAAGTTGATTAAGTTGAGGGAAGAAATTGCTCTGGTGAGCACAGAAGAGCGTCAGGCTGTGGAAAAGATTTATACAAATATGATTAATAAGTTGCGAAAATGTAAGAGGATGTTCAAAGATGTTTGGGATAAATTACAGAGAACACCCAAGAATTTAAAAGAATTTAAGGTATTCTAATATACGTAAGCCATTTAATTAAAATTTTTAATAATCACGTAATTAGATTTTTTTTTCTTTTTCCTTTTTTGTTTTTTTGCAATCATAATTATGTTTCATTTAATAGGAGGAACTTGGTGTGGAGTACGATGAAGATGTTAGTGTAAGCTTGAGATCCTTTGGTGAACTTGTGAAAGGTGGAAAGAAGCGACCTAGATGCAACCGAACCTTTTCTAGCAAGACATTAAAGTAATCGAAGAAGGTGTAATAATGAGTTATGTTAGGTGTCACATCTGCAAATCCTGAGGACATCAACGACATTTCGAAGAATGTTGTACTTGTTTCTTCTAAGCTCTTATTACTCTATAAATTCACTTTCTGTAATGTATATGTTGTCAAGTCTTGGCAATATTTACAGTTGTTGATATATTTCTCATGGCAGAGTTCTTTTCATTTATATTGGCTTCATTATAATAGTTTTGTTTTTGGTTCAATAAACGTGAGACATTTTTATATTAATCAAATGCCATTTTGAGTTTCTCTTTTCCAAATCATTATATCTATATCTTCTACTTCTCCTTTCATTCTACATTGTAGTTTGTAACAACTTATATGTTTATGTATACGTGCTTCTTGTTTGTTTGTTTTTATTTTATTGTTGTTGTTGTTGTTGTTATTATTATTATTATCATTATCATTATCATTATCATTATTATTATTATTATTCTTGTTGTTGTTGTTGTTGTTGTTGTTATAAACGTCCAATGGTGGCTATCAGTATTTTGGTGAAATTGCTGGGATTTTGTGAAATTGCTACTACATGCAGGGGTGAAAGGAAAAACCCAGAAAATTATATTAATTTTTTTTATTTAAGGCGGTTCTAGCGTAGAACCGCCTTTGTAAGTAATAATACAATGAGCGGTTCAGAGTGTTAAGCCGCCTCATAAATACCATAATGGAGGCGGTTTGTACTAAGAAACAACCACCGCATAGGTACACTTAGAGGCGGTTTGTAATAAATAACAGCCTCTCGTAATGAATTTTGTGGCGGTTTTCAGGATACTATGTCGTCTATAGGAGGCGGTTAAAAATAAGAACCGCCGCCTGATTAAATTTATTTGCGGCGATTTGAACCCCCCGCCCGGTCAGCAACAGGCATTTGCGGCGCCTTGATTAGAGGCGGGTCAAATCCGCCTCTAAAGGCTGTTTAAAACCACCTCTAATCATTGTTTTTTCACTAGTAAAATAAATAGAATCTTTTATCTAGGTAAGTCTTTTATTAGCCTTTATTTACTTCATACCTCAAGATAATTACTTAAACCTTGTTTTATGAAACTAAGACTCTTTCAAGGAAGTTAGACTATTTATATCACTTGGCTTCTGATGAAGAACGGCAACGAGAGGACGAGAAAAATAGAAAGCTCACTGAAGCATAAGTCGCTCATCATTTGAGAATTTTTCAAGATTGTGTTTGATCAAACTTGAAGATTTTACGAGCTATTCAAGAGATTTTCATAATATTACTAGATACAATTGTCTCATAACTTGTAAAACAATTTCATTATTTCTAGTTATATCTTTTCTGGCCTGAGGTCACGTTCTATGAGTTTATTTAACTCATAAATAAAAATTATCTTTACGTGTTCCTTATACATACAAAGATGTTAGTAAAGATATCCCAATATCATAACTAACATTTATGTTCAACTTGTATTTATTCAAGTTTCTGAAAACCTTTAAAACTTTAAATAGTACTACATAGTGTTAGTTAACATTATAATTTGTATAAAATCATTTTCAATGTGAAATTTGTTTTCCTTTTGTTTTCGTAGTTAACTTGGTTCATTGTGTGTAGGGATGTTTGAATTGAATACTTTTGGATTTATTTTAAATAATTTTGAAAATTTCTTAAAATGTTACTTGTGTTTTATTCTATGATGCATGGACACTTCATTTTTCACCCCAGGGACGAGTCGGACACTTCGGGGACGTGGACATGGGCCCGACATGTGTCTTATTATTTTTTTCTTTTTTTGAAATTTTGACAGGAGACACGGCTCGGACACGGCGCGGACACGGTGGGACATAGGGGACACGTCTCGAACACGTCCCCGACACTTTTTTTCATTTTTTTTTCAAATTTTTTTTTTGCAAATTTTTTTATTTAATATCATTTTTTATTTTATTTGGGGTTTTATAAATTATTGTGAATGAGTTTGTAATTATTTTAGATGATTTATTAGAAATAAAAATTATTATAATTTAATATTTATAGAAAATAAATATATTAATAATTATTTATATTCTAAACATATGCGAGCCGTGTATAAGGAACACGTAAAGATAATGGAGTACTATCCCATTATCAAAAAGAAGGTGAAAAAAGAAAAGGAAAAAAAATAAAAATAAGATAAGAAAAAGTAAAATGCAGAATAAATTTCAATTCATAAGAAAGAAGTGTTGTACATAAGATAGGAAAAAATAAAATGCAAAAAATACTTCAATTCATAAGAAGTGCAGTACATACCAGCAAGAAATACGGTACATCTCAAATTAAAAACAAGTACGAATAATTAAATTCATAGTATCACTATGGAGAAATAGGATATCAAATTCTTTATACCATCAATTGATTTTAAAAATAATGTGGAAGGCAAATCTTCAACATTGTTAAAACTTCTTGTCGAATCTCTTTGTGGTCACCGTGCTCTCCCTCATAGTAGAGTTTATTAAAATAAATTTGATGATCAAGATATGGTTTCATGATATTTGATTCATTTGTTTGTTTTTGCTCCGTCTTCACACCCACAAGATGTTCTTCAAATTTACTTACGGGTTGAGGGTTCCTGATTTTTTCTTATTTTTCTTGCTCTGCATTCATGTTCATGGTGTCGTAATTTTTTGAAATGTTTTGTTTTCTTAATACCATATAAATATACATGCACCTCCATATGTTTTAGGAAAATAAAAAAGAGGAAAAACCTTGTCTTCTCCAAGAAAAATGGAGGTAGACGTAATATTGGGAAGTGGAAGCGATTGATGAGATAAAACTTTTTCATAATGATGTGAGAGGGAGAGTTTTACGGGATAAGGGGTATCTGTGGAAGTTTTTTTTTTTTTTAACTAAAACGTCAATTAATTGAAACAAACCCTGAACACTAAAACGACATATAAATAGAACCAGAGGAAGTAATACTTAAAACTGGGCAGATTCTAATTTTTTTTCCGGCGATACTTTTTTTGGTTGAATTTGCAGATTTGTAGAGTGGAGCGAGACACTTACAAGATTTTATGATACGTTTTTTTTTGTCGAAATTTTGCCTAGTGAATCGCTGTAAATCGGAGGTTAAAATTGATGAATTTGTGACTTTGACCTCAGATCTACGGTGATTGAAGCATTAGATTATAAATCCAATTGCGATCTGGAACAAGGGAGACGAGACAATTAAAACGATATAAAATTTGTAAAAAAAACATCGCCGATAAACAACAGAGGCGGCGACCGACGATCGATAGTGGCGGCCGGAGTTCGGAGGTGGGGGGAGCACACTTGTTGTGCGTGATAGAAAATTAATATTTTTTTTATTTTTTATTTATTAAATAGATGGGTTGGGGCGGGTCAGATTAGTTGGGTGGATCAATTAATGAATTTGGTAAAAAATGGTCTAATACTATGAGACCGATTTTCACAGGAAACCTACTCAAATGAGAAATTTTGGTGAACAATACCGACAAATAACAGTATTATAAATATTTGTTTGTTGAAGGAGAAACACAATTAGCGTGCCTTTGTAAACAAGTAACTGATGAGGGACAATGTAGGTATTTGTTATCTTTATGTATTATGGAAACATAGATTTGATACCCTATATAAAAGGAGTCATTGATGAATAAGAGAACCCTAATTTCTATTGTATCCTTCGTCTCCTTATGTCTTCTTCTTATGATTTTACTTTTATACGTTATCAGCACAAAACTCTAACCTATTTAGAGTGATAGAGAATAAGCCTCCATAACCAAAGCAACAATTATACAATTTTGTACGTCGAAAATCTAACCGCGCTAGTTTCTCAAAACAAGATTTCTCACAATCGGACCATTGGATTAAGCCAAAATTTGGATATATTATTGAAAACATATACAAGTGTGATATGAACGGTGGAGATTTTAATATCAAATCTGAAAAATCCGATAATGAATTTTGAACAGAATTGATCCTGTTTACCAAAACTGTCTGACCTTTTTTTTTAATTAAGTTACGCACAATCTAACCGTTGGACGATGCTTGATTTTTGATATAATATTCAAATGATATAGTGGTTAAATTTTTACGGTGGAGATTGGGTTTGAACGCCTCTGTCATTGGAAACATATTGCGGACAAACCTATTGCAAAAATAAAATCAGGAAAGAATCGTGACTTTCCTTTAAGGTAACTCGAATTACCCTATTATTTATTAAATGCAACTAATAAATATTTGGAAATATGAATATATGGCATGTTATGTATTATTGTGCATTCTTATATAAAGAATGTAAATGTGTATATGTTACATATGATTATATGTATGTGATGTTATGTACAATATTGACAAACATGAAACTTTGCAATACTTTAATGATATTTATAGAGTTCATAATATATTATTACTTATGATTTTATATGATTTCTTATTTATAAATCGTAAATAAAGTTATTTACATGATTGGATGAGAGATTGATCATGATTTTTATATTTAGTTAATTATGAATTTCGATGAATTGATAGATTCATGTATGTTGGTAATTCTCTTCAAGTTGATTTTATAAGCTACTTTCAATGTATGCATTATTGATTGTACATTTGAATATCTTCATGATAATGAAAGTTCATGAATGATACAAAATTGTATAAATAAGTCTTGTGATAAAGTATATTCACATGATATCAAAGAAAGATTATGACATACTTAAAATTGTATAAATAAGTCTTGTGATAAAGTATATTCACATGATATCAAAGAAAGATTATGACATACTTCAAATTCACTATATAAAGAAATTGATTATACTAACTCAATCTAAATATAATTTAATATCGTCCATAAAAAGTGTTGCATTTGCAAAACTTCTAGCACATTTAGTATGATTGAGGACTCACCATCCTTATAAAGAACCCAAACGCATAATGATGGAGAGTTTCCATCAAAAGTATTTGATGTCTATTGCATTTTAATGAAGATCGATGTAATGCATCTTGTGCCCTAATGTGCATATACAATAAAGTCTCAAAAAAGACACCGTCGAAAAGAATATAGATGGTGACTAAGATAATAATTATGCGCACTCATATATTTATCTTTGTACAGGGTTATGCTATATTGCATGCAACTGTTACTTATTTGTTTATGAAACTCTGCTAACCCGATATTTTGCGTACTAGTTGGTAACTAGATATAGGCCTGATAATTCATATCTACGCATATTTGATTACACAGTAGATGTGCCTTTTGCGCCCCCACAGCGCATTCATATGGGTGTTTAAAGACGATTAAGTATTTATGTTGGATATGAATCTCCAACAGTCATCCGCTATTTGAAACCTTTGATGGACAATCTCTTTACCGCTAAATATTTGAATTTGTCACTCTAATGAGACAGTCTTCCCGTATTGAGTGGGAGATAAGAAAAAGTATTTTCTAATGGAACGACAGGAATAGTTTCATACTATGTCTCATTATGATCCCCGCATTTCACAATGTAACGTGAAAGTAAAGGGAAGTGAACAATTGATCTTCAAAGTATAGAATACTCAATTTCTAAAGTGACGATATCATACATATACATTATGTGAATGTGTATGCAAGGTTAAAAGTCCCCATAAAGGGCACAATGTCACAGATTAGGACATTGTGGAGGTATGGTTGAGGTCATGATTCCCAAAAGGAACAGGGGGAGGTCACTTGGTTCGATCAATACTCGCCAAAGGAATAAGAGGGCATGTACAACATAACTTCAATTGATCATCAATGAACATAATTTCTCATGAGATTATCTCTAGTTATACTTATGTCCATGAATCATTAATAGAGGACGCTCCGATATTTAATCTGATTTTAGAGAATAAAAAAATCTCAATGTACTATGAGAGTTTATATGAGTTGATGGAATGATTTTCCACACGCATTGATGATATATATACACTGTTGTTCAAGGAATCATATAGCACAATAGTATCGAACCACGCTCTATTGAAATGTCAACAAAGAGCAAATTGACCTAATTATAAAGAATCAATCAAGGTAGAAATAAATTCACTAACAACAAGGCAGGTTTTTGTTCAGGTAGTGCTAACCTCACCAAGGTGTAAGGCTTGTAGGACATAAACAAAGTTTTGTCAGAAAGCGCAATGAGAAAAATAAAGTCATGAGATGCAAATCGAGACTTGAAGTAGAAAGTTTCTCAAAATGCCCTGAAATTGACTATTGGGATATGTACTATCACATAATATATGTTTAATTCCAAAGAACTGATAATGCAGCTTATACCTATGGTTACATCATATATCCATGGGGATCATGATTTAGAGATATATATACAAAAGTGCTTGTTGGCCTTTCATTTCGAAGGCAAGTGACCCTAAGCCATGGAGTGCATTTGCAATTAAATTGAAACACTCACTTTATGGATTGAAATAACACAGACGGATGTGGTATAACCGTCTAAGTGACTACTTGATTGGGAAAAGATAATCTATGTCCTTGTATATTTATAAAGAATATAAGTTTCGAATTTGCGATTATAATTGTATATGTCGATGAAAGGAACATAATAATCACTCTCAATGAAATAAGAGATATCGTTAGTTATTTGAAATTTTAATTGGAGATAATGAACCATGGGAAAACTCGGTCATATTAAGGCTTTAAACTAAAACCCGAGTATGTGGAATACTAAGTTCTACAGTTCGCATATATCCAAAAGATGATCAGGCAACTAAATATGGATAAATGCAATATTTTAGCACTCCAATGATTGGTCAAAGTGTAGATATAAGAAAATATCAATTCCGTCAGTGGAATGATGAAGAGCTGGTGGGAGCAGAAATTCTCTACTTATATACCATATGCACATTATTGTACCATTACTAATACACTTGACCAAATATTACTTTCTCAAAATCTTTATCTTAATTTAATTCAAGAAAGCGCGGTGTCACTGGAATGGAATCAAAATTTATTTTGATACCTACAAGAAACCATTTACATGAGTTTATTTTTCTCATTTATAAATATAATTAGGATTGCAGATGGTCTTGTAACCCTTAAAAAAATGTTGAGTTTACTTCCTACTGTGAAACACCAGATAGTATTATTTATGTTGGTTACCAATTTGATCCATGTGAAGATATAATTATCATACACGTAGTAGTTCATGATTATTAATAATAAATGTTATGCTCATACATATATATGAGAATAGTGGCTTGAACTCTATCACTGAAGAAAATGTGATAATACGAGTAATATCACCACAACTTTTCTATAACCAACAATTATGGACTTTCTCAAGAGTTAAGTAAATTAAGGAAAATAAAACTTTCATAGCTTTCCTTATAGATGTATATATCAAAGTGAGGTGTAGACTTTAGGGAAGTCTCAACATAGGTCTGTTGTACTCTTTTTTCTTAGACCAAATTTTATTTCTCCATTGGATTTTTTTACTTGGCAAGGTTTTAACGAGTCAACAATGAAACGCCATTCCACCCTTTGACTTGGCACAAGGGGGAGTGTTGAAGGAAAAACATAATTAGCGTGCCTTCGTCAACAAGTAACTGATAAAGGATTATTTAGGTATTTGTTATCTTTATGTATTATGGAAATATGTATTTGATACCCTATATAAAGGGAGTCATTGATGAATAAGAGAATCCTAATTTCTATTGTCTCCTCTGTCTCCTTTATGTCTTCTTCTTTTCTGTTTTTCCTTTTATAGTGTTATTGTTATAGTAAATTAATAATATCTTTATGATTCATCATAATTACTCAATATCAACACCGAAAAGAGTTAAAAGGAAAAGCTATTGTGTACCTTATTATGCTAATAAATATTAGAGGAAAATATTCTTTGCCACCTGTACTTGTAGCGTTTTTATGGTTTGCAACCTAATATTTTTTTATTGTTATTAACAACCCAAAGTATGCGGGTTTTACTCTTTGCAACCTTCAGGCTATTTTTCATTCAAAAAATGGTTAAATCGAAGCACGTAAACCTCATGACTCATCACCAATTATTATGATGGGCAGTGTTTTCATGTTTTTAGAATGAGGCATGAGGTTTACGTGCTTCGACTCAACCATTTTTTGAATGAAAAATAGCCTGAAGGTTGCAAAGAGCAAAACCCTCATTGTTTGGGTTGTTAATAACAACAAAAAAAATATTAAGTTGCAAACCATAAAAACGCTACAAGTACAGGTGGCAAAGAGTTTTTATCACTAAATATGAGGTATGTAATTGTGTGAAAAATATTTTTTTTACAAACAATAAAAGGTGATCATTACATTGTAGACAAACCTGAACATCATTGTCAATCACAAGAAAATCAGCATATATATACACACACACACACACACACACACACACACACACACACACACACACACACACACACACACACACATATATATATATATATATATATATATATATATATATATATATATATGTAAATTTATGAAAGCAATTGTTACAATAATAGTTTAATTAGCATTATGAACACATATATGAAATAGACAACACGTTTGCACATTGTTTTAAACACTTGTATCAATAGAAGCACTTCAAAGTAACAATAAAGTAGTCATAACAATTGAAATTAACGTCAACATAAAAAATTAATATCTTAAAATCAACCTATTTCTACTATATTTAGCATCAAATTACACCATTACTAGCATTTAGTAACAACATTAGCAACAATATCATCTAAACCAATAATAAATTTAAGGGAAAAAAACTTTTACCCCAAACTATCACGCTTTTTACAACTTACCATATGAACTATTTTTTGTGATAATCTCTCATACGAACTATGCTTTTTTTACAATTAACCCTCATAAACCAGAATTTGAGTTGTTTTGTATACACCACCTGGTTTTACTAAGGGTATTTTTGGCAATATTAGCTTATCTCAATTTATTAACAATATATAAATCCAGAACTAGAAAAAAAAAAGGGATAAAGAATGAAGTCGGCGTGTGGTTCTTCGACCATAATTTGTATTCTATGATGTTTGTCCACTAATTCATGCTCATGTATTTTGTAATGGCAAAAACATTCTCAGGTTTCCCATTTCTTCATCTCTCTAAATCCTGATTTCATCACTTTCAACCACAACAAGCCTTAGAAATAGCACGCACCAAGCAAACCGCCCGCAAATCCACTGGAGGCAAGGAATCTCGCAAGCAGATGGCCACCAAGGCTGCCAGGCAGTCCGCTCCGGCGATCGGCGGTGTGAAGAAGCCCCACCGCTTCCGCCATGGGACCGTCGCTCTTCGTGAGATCCACAAGTACCAAAAATCCACCGAGTTCCTTATCCGTAAAATCGTACAATCCCACACCCAAAAATCCATCCACGGTAAAATTTGGAATCAATAATTACTACCAAATTCTACCAGCCAACACCCAAAAGTCCAGAAAAAGCAATTTTAGCCAAAAAATAAAAAGGAAAGAAAAATTAAAGAGAATAAAAAAGGATGGAGCCACGATTGTAGCATCGCCAATCCGCTTTCCTCAGTTCCACCATCTCCATCAAATACTTGAGTCCAATTAAACTCCATTGCCAGAACCTAGAAGAACCCTAAATATCTCGAGTAAGGGTATTCTTGAATTTGAACAGATTCAGGCGTAGATATAATTTTTGAGAGAATGGGAATACTCGAATTTTAAGTGGCATGAATTTTTGAACTTTGTCTGAGTATTCCGGCAACGGAGATTGAATATGGCAGAAGGAGTTGGTGGGGATGAAACTCAAATCCATTCTCGTAGATCTTAACATGTGGATTTACAGTGTATATATAATAATAATAATAATAATAATAATAATAATAATAATAATAATAATAATAATAATAATAATAATAATAATAATATTAATAGTTGTTCCGCCCTAAAAATTACACCGGAAACACCTTCTCCTTCTATGAGAATATCCGGACCTGTCTTCACAAAAACACGTTAGAAAGGACCACCAGTGTTTTTCTGGTGGAAACCTCTATGATTCTTAAGTCAGTTAAGCATTTTAGATCGGAATAAGCAAAATCAGAATAAGAATGCTTAGAATTTCATACCTCTCTAAGGCTTGGGGTTGAGATATTTATAGTTCTTGCCCAATGGGGCCTTTCGGGATCTCAGAAACAGAAAACCCGCAAATCTTGGGCCGTTACACAAGCTGACCTGACCTGACTTGACCTGGAAGCTTTCTTCAAGAAGACAGATCAACTCTATCCTTGAGCTTCTTTAATTCCTGACCTGACATCTTGAAACCTTATCCTACGCTCCGAATGAGGTCAGGACAGTCTTTATCAGGATTATGGGCTCGTGTTCCACCTCGCCTTATCTCCTGCTGAGGTTGCCGATTCATCTCATTCTGACCAGGTCTATCGACACTTCCAGAGGTCCATCTTCAGATTAGGACGCATCAACCAGTCCCCCCTGGGTGGTTGGGTATGAGCTGAATTTTCCTATCTTAATCGTAGCGTTTAGGATTCACATGTCTTTTCAAATATTTCACTCTAACATGCATTAATTGCACAGATCACACAAAATCCTCTCCCGCATGTCACACCTTTTAGGGGAAGAGTTGTGACGTTCCATATTCCAACTCAGCAATCACAGCCCACAGCGTGTCCTTTAGAGTACCGTGCCCTGACACGTCTTAAGTGCACAAATCCTGCCAAATCTCCATTTTCCTAAAGATTTGCCTTCAAAGTATATCACTTTCCCTCTTTTATCCATTCATCCTATTTCGAAACTCTTGCACCTGCATATTTTTTTCCAGAACACCTTCGTTCCATTCCTATTTTGATCAGGGTTTTCTTTCTCCAAAAACCAGGTATTTTCTCGCCCTCTTTTGAATTTTAATTTTGTCGGCTTCCATCTCTTTTTCTCTCTCGTCTTCTGGAAATTCATCGTCTTCTATTAGTCTGTCGTACTCGGCGACGCCGGCGGCGGCTGCCCAGAGCGGCCTCAAATTCTCCCCGGCAATGTCATGACAACATAGTTTCTATAGTTAGTTATCAAACCCTCCGAGACATACGCTCCAAATTTTCTATCTCTGACGATTTCTCTTTCACCAACCCAGCCTCTGGCGAAAGAGCGTGTCGACCTCCCCCCAACCATCTAACCTTGTTTGTCGACCAGTTTCAGGCGGGTCGGAGTTTGCCCATCCGTCCCTTTATTTTGGCGGTGTCGCGGATGTACCGGACTCTGGTACATCAATTTGTGCCCAATGCGTTTAGGGTTATGGTGGGGTTCCTACTGGAGGCCCAATTTTCTGGGCTTACTCCCATGACCCAAATGTTTTATTCTCTATTCCAAGCCAAGATTTCTTCCTCTAGCTATTTCTATTTGTCTGCCCGAACTGACGTTCGCTTTATGATCGGGATCCCTTCCTCCAACAAAGCCTAGAGGAAAAAGTTCTTTTTGTTCAATGTTAAGGTGATTGGGGTGATTCAAGATTTTGTGTTCCTACCTTATAAATATTTGCCAATTATTCAAAAGATCTCTCAGAAGAGTACGAGTTTGCATGTAGGTTGGTAAGCTAAACTGAGTCGATCTCAAGGAACAAACAATCAGAACCTCAAACGTTTGTTTAATCATGAATTAACACAAAAACTTGTATAATTTGGGGGTTTTGTTTGTGTTGATTATCTAAGAATTTAAAACGCAATAAAATTGATGAAAACTAAATAACCTGAACTAATTAATCAACTAGAAATTAATATCATGAATTAACTCCAAGAAATCAATCTAAAAGGCATGTACGAATCTAAATAGCAATAACGAATTCAAACGAAAATAACTAGTATAAGCGAAACACAATTACCATGAATGAAACGTAAACGGAATCAATAATCAAAAACACGTAGATGAAATCAAATAACATGAATGAACTAAATAACATGGAAATCATAAACGGAATTAAATATCATGAAAACATGAACAATATTAAATCTCCAATAACCAAGCATAAATTTATTAAACTAAATTAAGATGAAAGATTACAAATCCAATTATCCAAAGTAACTAAGGTTTGAAGCATGAAATAACTCAAGAACAATAATTAAAGCAACTACTTAATCGCATGAATTAAACTAAGAAAGCAATTAAAAAGTTTAGAATACTTATTGGAACTAAGAAGTGCAGTAAATTCTCCAGCTAGTCTGAAGAAAATGCGTAGATTTTGGCTGAAAATCGAATCACGAACTAAAGAACGGAGCTTGGAACTTGTGACTCTTGAATCTTCAATCTTGATCTTTTATTAAGATATGCGATATAAAAGTATGTTTTTTTTTTAGTCTAAGGACCTAAAATAAGGTTATGGTGGTGATATGTGTGTTTTGGGATGGATGTGGAGAGGGGTTTATATAGTTTTCCCATGTCTTGGAACACAAGTTAGGGCTAAAATGCGTTTCTGGGCCGGTAACGGTAAGACTTAGTGGTATGAGTTACCGCTAACTATACCGTTAACCCTCTCTGAGTAGTCTCTTTCCACCCTTAGCGGCGTGGTAGCGGTAAGAAAGTAATCGTTAAGTATACCGCTAAACCTCTATGTCGTTTCCTAACGATGGAACTAGCGGTAAGGGGGTACCGTTAGGGTTACCGTTAGTTTGGTCTGGGAGCTCTCTGTCCACCTTCAGCGGTAAGGTAACGATAAGGGTTACCGCTAACTCTCAACTCTTTCTACTTCTTTGCCAGAAAGCTAGATTCTCATCTATTAATCATTAAACTTCGTCTCTTATGTGTTGAACTCTTCCGGTTACTTAGCTATAAGGTGAAAAACAGAGAATAATCACCTATTTGCATCAATTTAGATCACAATACGGTAAAATATGCTAGAAGTATAAAATTAAGAAATTAAGCTTAATCTACCCAACTTATACCAAAAACAATAAGAAAAACTAAGTAAAATGCTAATAAAAATAAGAACAAATATGCGTTAATCAACTACCCCACGCTTTATTGGGTTGTTCGTCCTCGAACAAATGATAATTTCAAAGAAAACCAGAATTAAAATAAATCCAAGCAATTAGTCGTGTCTTTCTACGTAGATAATTTTAAAAATATAGATAAGTGTAAAGCAACCTCAAACGCTCGACCATTATTACATTGTCGCTCCAAAAACAAAATCATGCTTCCTCACGAAGGGTAATATATAAGTGTACGCTCAAGCACTCAAGAATTTTTTATAGGGACGTGTTTACACTCAATTCATCTAATACAAGCACAATAAACAAGCACTGAAAATCGAAAACTTCTCCATCGCATTTAAGTGTGTAACCAACAAAGAATCGAAAAAGGTCTTTTTGGGTTGTAATGTAGGCTCTTTGGACGGGTATGGAATATAGAAGTCGTGTGGCTAACTCACGATCTAATGTGATCAATAACTCACTAAACCTAATCTAATCAGGAAGCAATGTTCTTCACCTCATTGAAAAATAAAAACCTCGCTAACACTCATAACGTAGCCTTTTAATTTGGGCTATATCTCAACTCGAACACCGTAAACCGACTATCGCTCAAACCACTTAAACAACATAGAAGCTTATGATACGCTTCTTCTTTTCAAACACAACTCTTGCCTCTTAAACATTAGGCTTCATAAGAAAATCAAACAATAAAACTCAAGCCTTTATAAGCGTAGGCAACTACTCAACTAGAATCACCATCACCTTTTTATATTTATTTTGTCCCCCTTTAATTCCTTTTTATGTTTTTTTTAAGATGGTGATCCTTAACACTATTACATCCTTCATAAATCACTGTTCATAAAATCTTTAAAACAAAAATAACCAGTAAAAGTAACTAACTCCTACCCCACGCTTTTAATGATCGTAGAAGTCGACTAAAATCACTCGTGGCTATAGGAAATGGATATTTAGCTATGATGGGCTCATTCGGAATTTATAGTGGCTAATATATAGAGATATGGCCGGAATAAGGGTTTTTTTTTTGCCTTAACGTCATGTTCAAAGCTAACTACACACAGTGATGTCAAAGAGATCTCAAAATAGAATTCACTCAAGTACATGCAATGATGATAAACACTCAGGCTGCTCACTGGATTTTGCATGAAAAAGTTTAAATTGATGCTACTTTTAAGGTTTTGAGAAGTCGTTTGCGTCCAAATACCATTTTTACAATATATAAATAAATTTCTTTTTGAAAAATCATGCACTTATACATGCTCAAAGACAAGAACATCAAATCATGCGTAGTTAACTTCGACAAGCAACCCAGATAAACACAGTTCAGAGCAAAAATAGCAATTAAACCCGAGAAGTTACTATTTATTACAGGCCATAAGAATTCAATCCAAATTGCACTTAATAACAAATTAAAAATCATACTCAACTCTCCCCCCCACCCCCTCGAAATTCGGCAATATCCGGATTTCCATAAGCACAAATAAAATTAAACGAGGTAAGGTAAAGAAAAAATTCCCTGAAAACTTAAAAAGTCGAGTCGCTCACGTCGATGTCGTGCAATTGGTCATCGTTTTGATCCTCGTGATTCGAATTGTCCCTTATCAAAAACTCCAAAAAAAAAAATAACAACGAAAACAAATAAAAAGAAGAAGTGAAAACAAGAAAGATAAAATCATTGTCCAACATAAAATAAAACAGCAAATAAAACATCAATTCCCCGGTGGTATATGATCATGCGGACCCTGGAAAGGAACGGTATCCATGTAGTCGGAAGGTGCAGCAGGGGGCCATTGTCCCATAAATCGGTCAAAATTGCTCATCAAATCAGTCACCATATCATTACTAGCCTCGCTCGCCTCTCTCCCCCGACGAGTCTCCTCACGCGCCAAATGTGCCTCTCTATGCCCTCGCCGTATTTCCATAACAGCCATCCTTGCATTTTCGTTCGCCTCGCGAGCCTCTTCAAAGGCGAGGCGTGCATCCGTCATAGCTTCCTGGGCATCATACTCGGAGAGTCGGTCATAGACATTCATCTTGAACTCCCTGTAATCAGATAAGTAGGCGTCGAACTCGGGTCGACCTCACTGTGATGACTCTCCGGTCGATCCATGCGTGGTCCCATCATTATGCCCAGTATCTCCCTCATCGGCCATCTCCTCGCGGGCCTCATCCTCGCCATCGTCCTCTTCTTCCTCGTCACTTTCCCATAACTACGTTATTAATTGTCTCTCTCCTCTCGGTCACCCGGGGACTCGAACCATACGCCACGAAAGTGACAGTAACTGATGGTTATGCACGTTATCGTAGTCCCTCGGCAAGTACCCGCACAGCTCAGCAATGCCCGTGATGAAAATCCCATGTGATATAGAAGCCGGTCATACATTGCTAATCTTCTTCACGCTCTTCAAGTACTTAATGATTAAGGGGTAGATTTGGACAAGTTTCCCCTTAGTTATGCACCACAGGTCATACAGCTCGTCCCTTTTAATCAACATCGACTCCTCGTTGGCGATCACACATCGAGCCAAGAACCAGTACGCAGCGTATAACGCATTATCTTTCACCATCGTGAGGGGGTATTGACTCCTCTCCTCATTGCCCGGATATGAAATCTCTGCCCAAAACGCCCGCTCGTTCTAATGATAGTCTCGTTCACGGAGCGTTAGTCGGCCTTCAAAACCAAACATGGTCGTGATCACCTCGGGGGTGATATTGTACTCCCGGCCCTCGAATTGGCATGTCAATGTGTTATTGGCCATGATCTCAAATGAAGTGTAAAAGTCGAGCATCATTTGCTCGATGGTCGGGACTAGAATCCGAGCCCATTGCATGCAGTTGAGGCTATTGATAAACAAAAAAAATAAAAAATCGGCGAACATATTGCCTTGGACTTCTTGGGACAGCCAGTAATCACCATCGATGACTACCGGATTCACAATCTATAGGTTCAACAATGAATTATAGAGATCGACTTCGACGTCGTAAACCTTGAACCGAGAACCAATCGTCCCTTGCACATTTCTCCTAATGTTGTTCGATGAAGAGGCCATGGTGTCGGAATGATGTAACAACGGTCTTCTCGAGGATAACTTTCAGCTGGAGATTGCTCGTTTTGACTTGTCCAGAAGTTTGAGGATGGTACGGGGTAGCAACTTTGTGCCGGACTCCATATTTCGTCATCAATCTCTCGAAGACTCGGTTGCAGAAATGGATCCCTCCATCACTTATAATCATCCTTGGCACTCCAAACCTACTGAAGATGTTCTCTTGTAAGAATTTAAGCCCAATCTCAGCATTTTCTTTTTGCGTGGGAATCTCCTCCACCCACTTGGATACATAATCGACTCCTACTAGGATATACTCGAATCTCCGATTTTGGGAAAAGGTCTCATGAAATCTATCCTTCATACATAAAAAGTTTCCACCACTTGATTAGGCACTTGTGGCATCTCATCTCGCTTTCCTATGTTGTCGGTTCGTTGGCAGTTGTCGCATGTCTTGAAGTACTCGTATGCATCAGTGAATAAACTTGGACAATAGAATCCGGCTTGCAATACCTTAAATTCTGTCTTTTGAGCTCCGAATCGCCCTCCATGATCGTGGCAAAAATGAAATATACTCCACATTTAAGAACGCCTCTTCTGTTTAGCCCCTTCCTTGCAGCGTTAGAACACATAAGGATCATCCCATAAATAATCCTTGCATTTATTCAAAAATCTCTTCCTCTCTAGGTAGGATAGGTGGTTAGGTATAATATCGCAAGCAAGATAGTTCACAATATCAACATACCAAGGAGTAATTAATTGCTCAAGAGTATATGCATTCTCATAAGGAAACAAAGAATTAATCATAAACTTTCCACTTTCATCATCCTAAGTTATCATCATAGACAAATGATCAGCTACAACGTTTTCACATCCAAACCTATATTTTATTTCTACATCAAATTATTGCAGTAATAGGATCCATCTAATAAGACGAGGTTTGCTTTGAGGTTTAGAAAATAAGTGACGTAATGCAGTATGATCTGTATGTACAATTACTTTTGCTCCCTCTATATAAGACTTAAACTTATCAAGTGAAAATACAACTGCTAATAATTCTTTTTCAGTTGTGGTATAGTTATGTTGGACATCATTTAACAAGTAACTCGCATAATAATTAACCCTAAGCAACTTATCCACACGTTGTCCTAAAACGGACCTCACCGCTTCATTTGAAGCATCACACATTATTTTGAAATGTAAAGTCCAGTCAGGGGCAAAAACTACCGGAGCAGAAGTAAGACTCTCTTTGAGCTCCTTAAACGCATTCATACATTCTTCATTAAAAATAAAAGGAGTATCTAAAATCAAGAGTTTACAAAGTGGACGACTAATTTTTGAAAAATCTTTAATAAAACGCCTATAAAAACCTACATGACCAAGAAAAATCCTAATACCTTTCACATCGAGAGGGGGAGGAAGAGTTTCAGTTACGTCGATTTTAGCTTTGTCAACTTTCAACCCCATATTAGAAACAACATGTCCTAAAACAGTACCGCTCTTTACCATAAAATGGGATTTCTCCCAACTCAATGTAAGATTCTTCTCAATGCAACGTTCTAAAACCTTAGATAAATTAGATAAACAATTTTCAAAAGATGAACCAAAAATTGAAAAATTATCCATAAAACCTTAAGAAAATCATCAATAAAATCAGTAAAAATTGAAAGCATGCACCTTTGAAAAGTTGCTCGTGCATTGCACAAACCAAAAGGCATCCTCCGAAAGGCAAATGTACCGAAGGGGCACATGAATGTTGTCTTACTTTGATCTTCTGGAGCAATGGCGACTTTATAATAGCCTGAAAGGCCATATAAGAAGCAATGTAATTTGTGTCCGGCAAGTTTGTCTAGAAGTTTGTCGATGAATGGCAAAGGAAAGTGGTCTTTTCGAGTGGCTTCATTTAACTTTCTATAATCGATACACATGCGCCACCCAGTTGTCAGTCGGGTTGGGACTATCTCGCCTTTTTTTATTTTCGGTTATGGTGATACCTCCTTTTTTTGGAACCACATAGATCGGGCTCACCCATTTACTATCAGAGATATCAAAAATAATCCCTTCATCCTTTAGCTTCAAAATTTCCTTCTTGACCACCTCATAAAACGTTGGCGTCATTCTTTGTTGTTTGTCTCTTACAGGCCTCGCATCAGGTTCAAGCTCGATTTGTTGCATACAAATAACAGGGCGTATCCCCTTGATGTCGATGATGCTCCATCTTATGGCTTCAAGTGATTTGTTAGTGGTTTTAACTCCACTTTTGTCTCGAGATCGGGTGCTTTAGCTATTTCACACAATTCTTCATCAAAATCTTCAAATCCTTCATATTCTTCAGTGATTTCATTCAAGTCAATTTCCAATATTTCTGCCACCCTACTAAAAAATTTTGTGTCGTCCTTGACGCTTAACTCATCTAAAACACCAATTCCCATGAGCTTGAGGATGCAAGATGCAGTAGGATCAACAAAGGAAATATCATCGTGCATGAACGGAGAAGGAGTGTTGTGAATTTCTTTAAGCGAAAACATCATCGACTCGCCCAGAATGGATAAAGTCATTCTCCTTTTGTATACATCAATCAGTGTATGAGAGGTGGACATGAATGGCCGGCCTATAAAAATAGTATGCTTTGTGCTTTATTTAATGGTTTAATTCGTATATTTTCATGTGCTTAATATTCTTATATATATTTATTTCTCGCATATTTATTATTATGAGTTGTCGAGCACCAATTGTGTATTTTTCTCTTATTTTGCAGTAATTAGGTGCTAAATTGGTGAGTTGAAGATTTAAGGATGATGAATAAGAGTTGCACGAGGAAACGAGAGACAAAACGAGTGAATTGGCAAAGAAAAGATGATTCTGGGCTATCTAGATGGGTTATCGCTGGGACCAACCGTTATAGAAAGCAGGGAACAGCTAACATCACTGCCAGTCAAGAACCGTTATAGTATCCTGCCGACCAGTCCCGCCGACCAGAATGCCGAGCCCGGCCGACCAAGCCTGCCGAGTGCTGCCTGCGTCGCTCGCCCAGTCCGCCCGCGTGGACAATCTAGATCGGCTGACTCCAGAACCGTTATAGAAAATCCTGGCCGATGCACTTGCCCGCGAACTCTCTGTTGTGTCGATCCGAAATGCGTCAGTCGACGCGACTGCCCAGAAAACGCGTTTTTAAGGGTTTCTTATTGCCCAAGACTTCCTAAACTTATAAATACCTCCCTTAAACATCAAAAACATCTGGGACATTAATCCTAGGGTTCCAAGGCACCAAAAGGAGCCCAATTCAACCATCCATCAAGAGCTTGAAGATTGAAGACTCAAGATTCAAGATCTAAGCTTTCTATTCCCTTTCTATCCAAGAACTATGTTTTATTTCCTTATTTTACTGTTATTCTATGAACTCCATGAGTGAGTAGATTGTTTTATCTAGTCCTAGGGATGTTGAAACCCTCGTGAAATTATGTTTTAATTAATTTATGCGTATTTCTTTCGTTCTTCATATGAGATTGCTTGTGTTATCTTGTTTACATATCATGATTGCTTATTTCATGACATGATTGCTGAATTCTTAGTTTGGATTGGCCACCTAGATTAGGAATTTGGTTATCAATTGCTAGAAAGAGAACTGCTTCCCGTGTAATTGTCGTAGTTTCGATTTCTATGAAGCAACTAATGGTCTCGTATCATTAGGGGTAACACAATATAGGTTGAATAAACCGAGCTTATATGTTTATTGCTTAGATTAACCTATTTGCCTGGTTTTTAATGCTGTTATTGGGTTGAATCTAGAGAGCTTATTCTAGGTTATTCAATAATTAGAGTTAATTAAAGAGCTTATTTTAATTAAATACACAGTAAGGGCAAATTCGAGTAGCAGAGCTTATTGTTACTTAGGGTTTTTAGTTTCATATGATGAGTTGATTTTATATTGTAATTGGTTAAATGAATTGAACGAGGGTGGAAACTGAACTAGGACTGGAAAGTTATTTTATTATTATTTCTTATTTATTTTCTTAATTGTTTCGTTTATTTGTTTTTAATTGTTTTCTTGTTTATTTAGTTATTTAATTTTCGTTAGTTAGTTTATTATCTCTACCCCCGTTTTGTTATTTTATTTAAATAGAAATAATCACAAATTAATTCACACTTCTCGTGGGATCGACCCTTGCTTGTCACTGCTACTAGTTAGCAGAGGAAAGTCGAGGAACTTTATAAATATTATTTTTGACGCTTCAACGACGAGCGGTCAAATTTTGGCGTCGTTGCCGGGGAGTGGCGCGTATTAAATTGTGATTTGAAGTATTTTAATTTTCTTAATTTTAGTTTTTAAATTTCATTTAATTAAAAAATAATATTATTTTCGAGATTAATTGAAATATTTATTTTCGAAATTAATTTAAAAAAAAATCAAAAATTAAAAAAAAAAATATTATTTTGGAATGGCAGCGTACTCTCACCAATTTTATGCTTATGATGCTAGGTACGGAATGGAGAGACAACCTTTTGGGCATGACGGATCGCGCTTTAATCATCAATATCCATAATACTATCCCGAGCCATTGGTTGAAAGAAATTCCGGACCATCGCTAGAGGATTTGGTGAAAGCAATGAAGGCTAAGCAGGCTATGGAAAGGATCTCTCCGGTTCGACCATGCAGATTGTGTCATACATTTGATCATGTTACCGATGATTGTCTAACGCTACGAGATAGGATTGAAGCAAATCAAAACCGGCAAAGAGAGTATGACCCTTATCCTTACGAGCCAAGATGGGGGGACCCTCCAAATTTTCAAAGGGGACAAGACTTTTCGAACCAGTATGATAACCTCCCACAAACACAAACAGTGTCCCCAGAGCTCATAGAGATGGTAAAAGACATAGAGATGAACATCTTGAAGCTCCAACAGAAAATAGATGGGTGGCAGCACGATGAACTCAACATGCAATCTAGTTTATGAAATCTAGAAGCTCAAGTGAGTCCAATTGCGGACCACGTAAGCCAGTTGGACGTACAGTTAGAGGAACGATCACCGTTTGAGCCTGAGGTGAATATGGAAAGCGTTAGTGCCATCATGCTGCAAGATGTGGGGAAAATCGATGATGTGGAGGACCCAACACCTGAGTTAGAGGATGAATACGAGAGAGAGGAAGACAAAACAAGGCAGATACATGTTGACCATAGTCTGCGTGAGCTTATAAATGATGTTCCTAATCCCATCGTTTCTCCTATCAAAGTCGAGCCTACGAATGATTCCATCGTTTATCCGATCGAAGACGAGCCAAAGTCAAAGCCGTTGCCATCATGGGCCGAGTACCAAGTGATGAAGGAGGATGAGGAGACTCCTGTGCGGGTTGAAGATTTAGAGAAGGTGGTGACTACGATCCCTCCATTTGAAGTGGTGGACGAAACTACATTTGCCAATTTTAATGAGAAGCCATCACAAAATCGAAAGGATCCAGTTAAGCATCCAACGGCGGATGAGGCCTACGAGGATGAAATTTTCATGAAGGTGGCGACCGATGACCTTCCATACGTGGTGATAGACGAGACCATTTTTGCTAAATTCTATGAGAAGCCACCACAAAGTCGGAAGGATCCGGTTAAGCATCCAACTTCGAAACGAGTGAGATTTGAGGAGGATGAAGTTATGGGAATCCCGTTTATTATAAGACCTCCTCCGAAACCCCCATGGAGTTGAGGGGTATCACGTCGAGCCGATGACGTTAAGAAAAGGCGCTTGTTGGGAGGCAACCCAATGTTTACATTATTTTATTTTTCAATTTTTATTTTTATTTTTGCAGTTGAAGGGATACTAAGCTTGGTTGATTTGGATGATTGGGCATATTTTCGAAAAAGATCGTTTGGAACCGAGAACCCCCTCGATGTTTACCCCGGTGATTTCCTTTCCCTTACTCTTCCCTTATGAATTATTATTTGCTTGTTCTTGCTTTGTGTTCGCTTGAGGACAATCTAATGTTTAAGTTTGGGGGAGTGGGTTATTGATATTATTATTGAGGATATTGTGCTGAAATTTTTTTTTAAAATTTTTGCGATTAAATTCCGGGAAATGATTTAAAATGTTAATAGTACTCGCTTGAATTGCTTTGATGAACTATGTTTCGGTTAAATTTTTAGTCGTCATTTGATTTAGAGGTCAATGGTATGCATGTTAGTGCTTTTGTGATTCATATGTGGGGTGTCAATTCTAGATTATTGCATTATTGATGTGTATTTGTTGTTGTTGTACTCAATATGAGTTGTGTGGGGCCTTGAAGTTGGCGGTTATGTGAAAAATATCTTGTTAGTCGAAACAAAAGTCCAATAAAGTCCGGTTGGGGTATACCGGCATGGCGTTAGTCGAGAATTGAAAAATCAAAAAAGAATTGAGGTGCCGAAACAGCTGCCTATCCGTGTACCAAGTGCAATTCGCTTACAAAGTCTAAGGGCGAAAATCAAACGAAGATGCTAGTAGCTCAACAAATTCATGCACGTATTCAAGTGGCGCACCATACAATCGAAATCTCAAAATTCTAATGACGTGGAGGTGAACTAAACAAATCAAATACCAAATCAAGACGATCCTCCTATCCAGCACCGAATCATTATCAAGTCAAGTCAAGAACGGTAGTGTGGAGTTGCGGGCCTCAATTAAAAAAATAAAAAAATAAAAATAAATGGGAGGATGAGATATTTGATCGTAACTAACAATGGAAAGAGTCAAACCATTGAGTAGCAAGGGGGCACCATGGTACATTGATGTAACGTACATGAAAAAGAATTGCCTAACTGTTGGGATCATTTGAGTCAATACATGAAACGCTTGCAATTTCTAGAAACATAATGGTGTCTAGAGTCCGGATGAGTTCATCTGATCAATTTGAGTGATTTACTTATCTTATATTTATTTTGTGCTTTAATTATATATGTTGCTTGAGGACAAGCAATGTTTAAGTTTAGGGGAATTTGATAGGCGAAAAATTGTGCTTTATTTAATGGTTTAATTCCTATATTTTCATGTGCTTAATATTCTTAAATATATTTATTTCTCGCATATTTATTATTATGAGTGGTCGAGCACCAATTGTGTATTTTTCTCTTATTTTGCAGTAACTAGGTGCTAAATTGGTGAGTTAAAGATTTAAGGATGATGCATAAGAGTCTCACGAGGAAACGAGAGACAAAACGAGTGAATTGTCAAAGAAAAGACGATTCTGTGCTATCTAGATGGGTTATCGCTGGGACCAACTGTTATAAAAAGA